>AWOL01S0012554.1:16634-88165 GCA_000715115.1 Nicotiana otophora
ATATATATATATATATATATATATTCATGAGTTGGAATTGTATATTGCTCTTTTTGGGAAAAGTATTTCAAGATCAAATGATGTGTTACTCGTTTATGCTTCTAACTTGTGCTTTGATTCCCAAGCATTTTACTCCATTTCTTCGAAAAAACTTCATTGTGTTTAAGTCTTCACTGCTAATAACTTAAAGTTGTGATTTCCGGAATACTCTATATGTTGAAGCTTATGTTTATGATCCTTGAAGGTAAAGAAAAGAAAGTATGGAATATGAAGTACGACCGACGTGCCATGAATAATGAATCTTGTGAATGACCAAAATAGCCAAGGAAATATTGTTGTTGTGAGTGGTTGAAAATACTAATGAAGGTTTATACAATTTAAAAAATAATGAGGTGAATACATTTGTAATTATACTACCTTTGTGCGCAAAAAAAATAAAAATAATATTTTTGAGAGTATCATTAGCAAACCGAGTAAGGGTGGGTCATAAGGCCCACACACGAAACTATACGTGGCGGTGTAGGGGTGGATGGTGATGGATTATTATTATTATTACCCTTACTTGGGATGAGATTGATATTAGCTGTGAATTGGAAAGTCATCCCATAAGGCATATGTGGGAAGGCGGCCTAGCCGATCAGGTGGAGATCGGACGACATGTTGCACACATGGTGGTACTACTCTTGGTAATACCCTTTTTTCGCATCACAAGTCAAATCACATTGTCCGTGGGAAGATGGCCTACCCGATCAGGCGTGATCGGACTCCGTGTTAAAAACATGGTGGTATATCGGTGCTAATGATCTTCCAATCAAACATATATATTATTTTTCATATTTTGAAAACTGTTATGTGTTAACTGGGCATTTGAATATTGTTGATTGTGACTTGCGGTTTCTATGGTTTTCGCTTTCTTATAATGATATTCTATTTTGCAAGTGGACATTTAGCTTTACATACTAGTACTATTCTATATGTAATACTGTCCCTTTTGCCGGGGGCGTTGCATCTTCAATGGATGCAGGTGATTCATCAACCGGTGGTTTTAACCCTCGTTAGCAGTTACTCTCTATTTAGCAGATTTTGGTAAGCCCTATTCTGTTTCGGGCTTCATGTCATTTGACGTTGTACGTTACATTTTGAGGTATAGCCGGGGCCTTGTCGCTGGCACATCCATACTACTCTTCTGTTGTACTTAGAGGCTCCGTAAACATGTTGTGGGTGGTATATGATGTTGGGAATTAAATTAGTAAGTGTTGGTATTTTGGGCGAACATGTTTTTATCATATCAGTAAACTTGTTATATTTTGGAAATCATAAATGAATATCCTTTATTAGTGGAAAATATTGTGGACACTTGACTCTTCTCATGTCTATCACCTATACTGGTTATTATATTTTTAATGGGCAAGGTTGGGTAGAAGGTATTGATGGTAGGCTATAATCTCTTGTTTTAGTCGCTTATCGTACTCTAATTTACTGCACTTTAATTGAGTTGGAGCTTTAATCGCTAATATTTTGCACTAATTCTGTGTTTTATGCCTTGTAGGAGTGATTTCGATCTGTATAGATATTATGGAATGAATTCAAGCTAGTCGGGAGCTTTGAAGTTTGAGTAAAAGCCCAAGGATTAAGTCAGAATCATGTTCGGGGATCAACGGATGATAGTGGAACAAAACGAAGAATCGAGTAGGCATATTGCGCATTGTCCAGTAAAATGTACATAACGTTTGGTTCGAAACTCTGTTTGGGCTCCACAATATATCGTTGGAAAGATATTTAAAAAGAATACAACTTTCATGTTTTATATTATCCCAAATTCCCAACAAAACGCCACCCACGTGCGCTGCCGTGCACTGGGCGCGCATATGTGGCAGAACAGGGTGAAAAGTGCCCAGCCAAGTGCACGGCCGCGCATGTCCAACTCCAGAAAAGTGTTCTATTTCGTATAGGAGAAGGTGTATTTGTACCTACTAGGTATATATACATGGAAAAATGGTATTTTGAGGACTTTTGACATAATTTAGATATAAGGAAGCTAAGGAGAAGAGGGAGAAGCAAGAGCACAAGGATTTCACCATTCACCCTCACTCAAGACAAGGGTTTGGATGTTTTTTGTTTTCCTTTGACTTAAACTTAATTATGATAAATTTATCCATATCCATGGAGTAATTCTTCCTTAGGTATTGATGGATTTGGTATTTTGAGAATTGTTTGTGGATATTAACTCTAGTTTTATGTATTGAAGCGTTTTGGGTGTTTTTATTGTAGCATATATATTTACCTGTTTATGTAATCGAAAGAGGCATAATTTGTGATGTGTTGCATTATCTTATTGGTTAAATTCATTAATTCTTGTTAGTAATTGAAAGAGGCTAGTTGAATTAATATTTAGACCTAGTTAGGAGGATAATCGAAAGAGGTTCTCCTAAGGATCAATCCACTACGAATTCTTGCATATCTTCACCAAGCTTAACTTAGTTCATATCGTAAGGTTGAGACTTAATCGAGAGAGGAGTTTCTACTGAATGTTCGAACATAATAGAGTGAATTCGAGAGACTCACTTGAACCATAGAAGTGAAGTAACTAGAGTTAATTCCCAAATAAGTATCTTACACCTATCAAATCAACCCCTATTTTCTTCCTTTGATATCTTCTTGCTTACTCCTGTTACGATTGTCATTAGCTAATAGTTTAGACTTCTAGTAAATTTTAGTTTTAAATTACACAACTTTAAATTGTTGATCATCTTGAATAGCAATTAAAACTAGAAGCTACGAAAATATAATTTAAATCCAATCCCTGTGGATACGATATTTTCTATACTATATTCAACTAGCGAGCATAATTTTGTGTTGTGTTTTTAGCTCGTCAGGCATCTAACAGGCTTGCTTAACCGGGATATCTCGGTTGAGTGCCGGTCGTGCTCCCGAGGTCGGGGCATGACAGAAATGAAGCTATTTAACAAAAGGGCTGAAATTGCAGAAAACGGCCGAAGCTTCAGTGAAATGGCAAAAAGTGGCTGCTGCAGAAAATAACTATTGGTGCAAATTTTATTGCTGGTTTTTCTGGTGTTTGCCTTAAAAACCTTTCTCGAACACCACAAAAATCACCTGAGCCTCCCGTGACCCTCCAAAATCACACCAACAAGTCCAAATACCCTATATAAATTTATCAACGGGCTCAAAACACAAAGAGAAATGCTATAAATCAAATCGACAACTCAAGTTAACTTAAGAAACCTTAAGCTCTAAATTTCATACAATAATGTCAAACTACTCTCGAGCCCCTCAGGTCCTACTCCAAACATATGTACAAGTCCAAAATCATCATTCAGACTTATTAGAAGCTTCAAATCGTGAATCTAAATTCATATAATAAAATAGAGGGATTAGGTTTTATTTTAGCGTTTCAAATCCTTCCTAAACCTTTTAAGACAAGAATCACCAATACATGCAAGTTATAAAATACCAAATGAACCTATAAAAAATTTCAAATTAAGGAGCGGGGTACTAAAACTCAAAATACAAAAGATATTTCAAAAAATTGAAAAAAAAATCATTCTTTTTTTGACAAACTAAAAAGTTAAATGTGTCATATAACATAAAACATAAATAGTACTAAGTTACTTAATAAGAGCCTAAAGGATGAAATTTTCTTTTAATTAAAATAATAACTACATGAGTTAACTGGCAAAGCTAGCAAGGGTAGAGCTCGAATTTGACCAAGTGAATCCTAATCGAGCATTTCATCGGAAGAGCAGGACAAAGTTGAGCTTGACTATTCTCATAATAAGTCAAAACGAGCCGAACTAAAACACAAGTGAGCTGACTAAGCCTCGAGCCAGCTGAGCTTTGTATCCATGACTAAGAGAATAGAAAAGAAAAGGAAGAATCGATTTTCGCCGAGATCATGGTGACGTATTGATGACAAATACATGAATAAGGAAGCCGATGAGAATTACACCCGGACACAAAGATTGTCATCCTCTAGCCTTTCTCCTTGTATAAGTAAAATCGGTTCATATTAAATACTTGAATGATATAATGACATATGGAATCAGAGACAGACAGAAAATGAAGCAAGTGAAAACCAAGGTCGAGGAAGGCAGCTTCAGTTGGCACCGGGAAGACTCCGAAGGGAACATTGTTAACGATGACATTCGATGAAAAATATTTCTCAGTATTAAATACACAATCTTTTACAGAGAATTTTAGCATTCATAGCATGCCGTTATATATATTCATCAATGGCCCCCATTATTGTCATTTAAGAGGTGCTTGATCCTTGGACCTTGTTCCCTAGGTATAGCTATAAATAGTGACTTCAACAGCCATTATAAAAATAATGACAAACTTATGCTAACATTATTCTAAGCTCAATAATACTTTATTTTCTATCTATCAATAGTCTTATTATTGTTTTCGGAGGCCTTGCTCCCGGAGCTATGCTGTTTGTTATCTTATCTCGATTTCAATACTAAGTCTTGTAGTTTATTGAATTTATTTATCATTTTGGGATAAAATCTATTCGCATGTTTATAAATCACGTTATAAATTTAACTGTACCATTTTACGGGTAAACAGTTTAGCGCCCACCGTGGGGCTTAGACAATTGCGTAATTGGGTTTGATACTTGCATCTATTACTAATCTATTTGATTCTTTGTTTCTTAGCAAAAATTGTAAAAGATGGCACATAACGTTGAATCACAAGGAAATCCGCCTCAAGACGAGGACTCAATCAGTAATATCTGTAATGAGGAGGATGTAGCCATGTCAATTCATGGCGGGAAGTATCCATGACACGTACGAGAGGCGAATCCTGATGACACTGAAGACGAGCACATTGTGGAAACTGTGAGGATTCTGAGAGAACAACAAAAGGCTATTATGGGCCATCTCTCACGGAAAGACCATGCCATGACATAATTGAGGCAAGCATTGTTGGGTACTTCCAACAACGCGAATGGAAGAGGTCAAGTTCCTCCTGGTGCTCCCGTGAATTAAACAGCCCGAAGGGTTGATACCAACACCCCAAGGCATGAGTCGGCTTCGACGGTGCCGGGGGGATACCAAAAACAGTAATGATCCCTTTAAGACCGAGTTCATGCGGTTTATGAGGTAAATAAACGCCCAAATGGATCAAATTGCGGGCGCACCTCCAGTGTTGAAGGGACTGGACTCAAAGAAATACACCCAGTTGTCGTTCAAACCGAGCGTGGCACTAGAGTTAATTCCGAAGTGGTTTAAAATGCCCGACGTATCAAAATATGATTGGACTTCGGATCCTCAGGAACAGATAACCACCTATACAACACTGGTGAAAGGAAACGACTTAGCTCTGCACGAGATTGAGTTGGTCCTGCTGAAGAAGTTCGGGGAAATCCTCATGAAGGGGGCCCTGACATGGTATTCACTGTTATCCCAGCGCTCTATAGATTTCTTCGATAAGCTCGCAGATTCTTTCATCAAGTCCTATGCCGGATCCAGGAAGGTACATGCCTGGAGGGCCGACATATTTAGAATTTCACAAGGAGAGTCTAAATTGCTACAAAAGTTTGTGACCAGGTTTTAAAAGGAAAGGATGCTGCAACCGGCCATGATAGATGAATGGGCAACTGAGGCATTTACTAAGGGGCTGAACCCGAGAAGCTTCGATGCCTTCCAGGAACTGAAAGAAAGCCTGCTCGAGTTCCAGGAAACTACATGGGCAGATGTTCATAACCGTTACGAGTCAAAGATCAGAATAGAAGACGATCAGCTTGGGTTTCCAACATCAACCTAGGTTCGGGATCAAGAAAAGAGCAGGGATAAGTAGAAGGATAATTTTGATGCAGATTGGCGATCTTCTAAGGTTCGGTGTTTGCCCTAAGAAAGGGCCGAAATATGCGACAGAGGATTCTAGTCGGCGGATAGGTTCGCTCCTAATAGGAAAACTCATCACGACCGAAGTAGAAGTTCATTAGAATATAAAGAGATATCGGGTGCCCGGTATTCCACCAATCCCAGGCTGTCTGAGTATAATTTCAATGTCAGCATAGTGGAGCTGGTATCGTCGATGAGGAATATCAAGGAAGCATGGTTGCCGAGGCCGATGAGATCCGATCCCAGCCAGAGGCATCCTAACCTATGGTGTGAGTTTCATGGGACTAACGGCCACCGAACTGGGGACTGCCAACATCTGCATGAGAAGGTTGCAACATTGCTGAGAAACGGCCATCTCAAAGAATTCTCAAGCGATCGGGCTGAAAATAACTACGCCCGCAATTGGGACAATGCAGATCCCTCGAAGATAGGACAAGACCCTCCTCAACTAACGATCAACATGATTTTCGGGGGAAACGAGATTAATTGTGTAGCCTTTTCAGTAGCAAAAAGACAAAGGTATCGGTGATTCATAGCAAGAGACCTCGTGAAGTCGCCGAGGATGATATCACCTTCACAGAGGAGCACACCGATGAACTTATACTACCGTACAATGATGCCCTGGTAATTTCTCTTAATGTTTTGGATTTCAAAATTAAACATGTTTTGGTGGACCCAAGAAGTTAATCCAATATCATTCAATAGAGAGTGTTGGAGCAAGCCAAGCGAACTAGAAGCATCATTCCGGCAACAAAGCTCCTCCCCGAGTTCAACTTAGCAAGTATGACAACCCGATGGGAGATCTTGCTGCCCACGAATGCCGAAGGGGTCATGAAGACTACCCTGTTTGAAGTAGTAGACGGCGACATGGGCTACAACATTATTCTTGGCAGACCGTGTCTACATGAGATGAAGGCTGTGCCATCAACATATCCATTAACTTCTAAAATTCCCAACTCCAGAGGGAATCAAGCAAATAAGATGAGATCAACCGGCGACAAGGGAGATGAATGTGATCTTCGTTTCCAGCAGTAAAGGGAAGGAATACGCGGCATAGTAATTACAGGAATCAATTGAAAGAACTCGGATTCCTATCAGGTACCAAGGTATTTCTAGGTACCAGAAGAAACGACGCAACCAAATCCACGCCGGAAGAACTCGAACAAGTTGCATTGTTCGAAAAGTTCTTAGAGAGGAAGTTCCACTTGGGGACAAGATTAAACCCCGAGCTCTGATTAGGATTTATAGAATTTCTTATAACTAATATTGATTGTTTTGCATGGTCGCACGCAGATATGACATGTATCCCGTGAAAGGTGGCCGTGCACAAGTTAAGCCTCGACCCTATCATCCCTCCGGTAAGGAAAAAGAAGTGCCCAATTGTCGAGGTCAGAAACAAGTTTGTCAAAGAAGAGGTAACTCAGTTACTCGATACCGGTTCAGTCCGGGAGGTAAAATATCATGAGTAGCTAGCTAATGTAGTAGTAGTTCCAAAAAAGAATAATAAATTTCGCATGTGTATAGATTATAAAGATCTAAATAAGTCATGCCCGAAAGACTCATTCCCATTGCCAAATATTGATCAAATGATTGATGCAACGGCCGAGCACGAGTTAATGAGTTTCCTCGATGCCTATTCCGGGTACAACCAAATCAAAATGAACCCGGAGGATCAGGAAAAAAAGTTGTTCATAATGAACTTTGGCATATATTGCTACAATATGATGCCCTTCAGGATTAAGAATGCCAGAGCCACTTATTTGAGGCTCGTGAACAAAATGTTCAAGAAGAAAATATGGAAAACAATGGAAGTTTACATAGATGACATACTGGTTAAGTCTTTGAACACAGGTGACCATCTGAAACACCTCCAAGAAACCTTTCACATCCTAAGGAAGCACAACATGAAGCTCAATCCCGAAAAGTGTGCATTTTGAGTCAGTTCTGATAAAGTTTTGGGTTTGCTGGTGTCATAAGGGGGATTGAATTCAATCCCGACAAGATTAAAGCCATCGAGGACATTTTATACAAGCTGACAAATATGAAAGAATTCCAAAGGCTAACCGGAAGACTGGCCGCTCTAAGCAGGTTTATTTCCTGGTCCTCGAAAATATGCCATCACTTATTCTCGCTTTTTAAAAAAAAAGAACAACTTCGAATGGACTCTGGATGCCAACAGGCCCTAAGAGACCTGAAATGGTATTTATCGAGCCCTCCATTACTATCAAAATCGTAGGAAGGTGAGCAATTGCTGATTTACTTAGCGGTCTCGGAGGTAGCAGTAAGTGTCGTTCTAGTCTGAGAAAACGAAGGTACGCAATCTCCTATCTATTATGTTGGCAAAATTTTAACGGGAGCAGAAACGCATTACCCACACCTCAAAAAATTGGCCTTAGCTCTCGTAGTCGTCGCTCTAAAGCTTAGACCGTACTTTCAATTCCACCCGATAGCCGTGGTGGCAAGTTTTCCCCTACGAAATATCTTTCACAAACCTAAATTGTTAGGTTGATTGGCCAAGTGGGAAGTCGAGATGAGTGAATTTGACAATGAGTATAAACCCAGGACTACGATCAAATCACAAGTTTTGGCCGACTTTGTGGCCGATTTCAGTCCCAAGTTGCTGCCTTTGGCCACAAAAGAAGCGGTGATGTTGTAAAAAATGACATCAGGAGTTTGGACCTTTTTCATGGACGGAGCTTCCAATATGAAATGATCCGGGCTCGAGGTAGTATTAATTACGCCCTTGGGAGAAACCCTGCGGCATGCCATAAAAACGTTTCCCTTGACTAATAATGAAGCCGAGTATGTGGCTTTGATTGCAGTACTTGAACTGGCCCGGGGACTAGATTCTGAGGTCGTTGAAATCAAATGCGAATCCCAACTGATGGTAAATCAGGTATATGGAATCTTCGACACCAAAGAGGAATGCATACAATAATATGTGGTGAACATTCAAACTCTGCTCGCACGGTTCAGGGAATGGTCAACCAGCCACATCCCGAGAGAAGAAAATGCAGAAGCGGACGCACTGGCCAATCTGTGCTCGTCCACGAAAATGAAGGCATCAGATTCTGGTACAAACATACAACTTATGCACTCGGTGTTGGATGTGGACGGTTATTATGAAGTTAATGCGACCTACTTGGTCTAGGACTGTAGAAATTAAATCATCGGCTACCTTGAGCACGATAAACTTCCCGAAGACCTGAAGGTATCTCGGGCACTCCGCACCAAAGCAGCTCGCTACAGCTTCTAGAGAGGACAGTTATACAGAAGATCATTCCAAGACCCGTTGGCCTGATTCTTAGGAGCCTCCGAGGCCAATTTACATCATGAGATAGGCTCACGAAGGAATTTGTAGAAATCATTCAGGTCCAGATTCATTGGTGTTAAAATTAGTTAGGGCAGAATACTACTGGCCCCAGATGGAACAAGATGCTAAAGTATTCGTCCAGAAATGTGACAAGTGTCAATGCTATGCGCCGCTAGTGTACCGACCGACAGAGCTTGTGACCATGCCAGGAGGATTGTTATATTTATCCTGTGACCACACTGGGTGGATTATGATTATTTGTACGTGACTACGCCGTGCAGTGTGTAGATATGGTTCCATCCCCCTAGGGTCACCCTCTCATGTTTCTTCTTAATGGTGTATACGCGGTTTGAGGAAACTGATTAGTGGTTTGGTACCGTTATGGAAATTCTGAAGAAAAGTTGGCCAGTATTTGATTTGGTTATTGCATTTCATCCTTACTTGCAATTTTCTTAGTTGTTTACCTGATTTATATGCTGGATTATTGACTATTCAGGGTACTTTAAGTAAATGTTTGCACCAATGTGATTCTTTCTGCAATTCATGACTTGATCATATTATTGTTTTTACTTGTTAGATTAAATGAATTGTATAGGTAATTAGCGAGTATCATTTATAATTCTTGCCTCTATTACCTCGCTTATGTTAGTTATGATACTTGCTGAGTACATGAGGTCGGTTATACTCATACTACACTTTGCACTTGATTATGTAAATCCTGGTGTCGGACCGAGTCACCAGTAGCTGAGACTTGTTTGATGAGTTGTCTTGGAGAGACGAGGTAGAGCTGCATCTCGACTGTGGTCTTGGCATCTATTTACATTTTGTACTGTTGTCTTTTATTCAGACAATATCATTTTTGGTATTTTAGACTTGAATTTCCGTTTTAGAACTCATGACTCTGTATTTACTAGCTATGATACCAACTTGTCATGACTCAAAATCTCACCTTGAGGATCGTGATGGCACCTAGTTCCTAGAACTAGATAAGCCTAGCACATGATAAGATTTAACAAATTAAAACTATTTATCTACTAAATAAAAAAGATAAGTGACATAAAATAGTTGAAAATAAACAATAGTCATACATCCAAAAGCCGGTAGTACATAGTCATAAGCTTAACTGAGAATACACTAGAAATCTCTAAAAAAACACCGTTCTAGAATACAAATAACAGTATCAATAAAAGATAACAGAAGGTGACTCCGAGACCTGCGAGGGGAATAAAAGGTATACCTTGAAGTCCCTACAACTCTAGCTCAACTGTTTACCGTCCGGCGTGATCTGAGGTACCTGGATCTGCTATACAATATGCAGAAGCGTTGTATGAGTACACCACAATCGGTACCCAGTAAGTATCAAGACTAACCTCAGTGGAGTAGTGACGGTGTTCAAGTCTAGACACTCACTAGACATAAAACCTAAGAAGAATATTAATATAAAGATAACAACGGAAAGCAAAATCAATAAATGGCAACAAAGAATAAACATGTGATAACCAACAAATTATAGTTAAAACACAAATGTATCAACTAAGGGATACAATGACAGCTCAAATCCTCAAGCCGTTCCAACACAAGATTTATAATGAGAATCATCCCGAGGTACCACACCTCATAATCAAAAATCACAAGTCATAAATCACCCTTATGATGCCACGTGAGCTTCACATTTTAAAACATTTTCCTGAAATAGCTTTACGCGCATAAGCCCCCTTATCTCGCCGCGTGTGCTTCACAATGAAGTATTTCCCCTTACTAGCAACAACGCGCATAAGCCCCCTTATCTCGCCGCATTCATGTCAATTCACACCATCTTTATGTCGCTACATGCACATCTCAATCACAACACAACAATCATCCCGCACCTCACGTGCACATATACCACAATATTGCCCAAACAACAATGCAACAACAATATATAGCCCATGGCTCAACAACAAGTACAAGAATCTCAATAATAACACAAGGATGCGGGGAGTGAATAAACAATAAGAGCGCATCAAATAACCAACAATTCAAATACAAGGCATATTAATAGCCTAAGGTCTAGTGCGGTCAATTACCACACATACGCCTGCATACACACTCATCACCTTGTGTGCACGTCATTCAATATAATACAATTAAAGCAATTAGACCAAATCCTAAGGGAAAGTTTTCCCCACACAAAGTTAGGCAAGATACTTACATTAATTAGACAAAAGCAACACTCAAAAATATATTTTCCTTTAAAATTTACCTTCGCTCGGCTCAAATCTTGCCAAATACGACTTAATAATATCAAACAATGCAAGAGAACCCCATTTTGGTTAATAAAGTTAGGATCTTTATTCAATTTCCCAAAACTCAACTCCGGGCTCGCCCAGACAAAACTTGATTCGAAGGGTAGATCTTGACCACTCATAACCCCATGAGTCCATATATGTGTTTTATTTTCAAATCCGAGTCCAATTCGACTCTCAAATCTCAAATTTTTATTTTTCAAAACATAAATCAAAATTTCCCAGAAATTCTCTTCAAATTCCATGGATTAGATGTCAAAATTCATAAACAATCATGTTATGTAATAAAAAAGGATCAAATACCCAAATGTTTTGTATGAACATCTCCTCCCAAAATCGCCTCCCACCGAGTCTAAGGCTCAAATATGTGATAAATGAGACTATGTCTGTAATGACCCAGCGAGTCGTTTTGAACATTTGCATTCCGTTCAACTATTTGAAGTCTTGAGCAGTAACGTATGATGTATTATGACTTGTGTGAATCATCGGGTTTGGTTTTCAGATTATTCGAAATTGATTTGAAAAAATGATTATCAACTAGGAAGCTTTAAGTTGAAGAGTTGACCAAGTTTGACTTTATAGTACTTGACCTTGGATCGGAGTTTTGATGGTTCAATTAGGTCTGTATGGTAATTTTGGACTTGGGCGTATGCCCGTATTTGCATTTGAATATTTCTAGAAGGTTTTCACTATTTGGCGAAAGTTGGAAATTTGAAGGTTTGGAATGTTCATAAGTTTGACCGTGAGTTGACTTTGATGATATCAGATTTGGATTATGGTTCCAGGATGGAATAGCTTCGCTATGTCATTTGGGACTCGTGTGCAATATTTGAATTTATTCCGAGTTGATTTGAAAGGTTCGACATGAGTTTTGGAAGTTGAAAGATTCAAAGTTCATTAAGTTCGATTTGAGGTGCGATTCGTAGTTTTGATGTTATTATGCGTGATTTGAGGCATTGAGTAAGTCCGTGTTATGTTATGAAATTTTTGGTTTGTTCGGACGGGGTCCCGAGGGACTCGGGTAGTTTCGAATTGGTTTGGGTTGTGTTGCGCTCGTTTTTTATGTTTCAACGTCGTTTCTTCAAGCATTAATGGTACCACATTAAGCAAAAAAGCTCCAATTTCTGTTCTGATTGAAGCAATATACCCGTATCATAATTTTCGAACCATAGAAACTAGAATCATAAAGCTTTGACATCGTATGACCAATATACGATCATTTTACTAAGAATAGGGTTGCCAGATTTTTTTCAGCTTAATCACGAAATTGCCACTGAATTCATATTTAAGAATTTGCACTATTTTCAAATATTGAAACCAACATATCTCCATTATTATAAGGTCAAATGGAGCGATTCATAAGCCTAACTTGACTGGAATTTCACACGGAATCCATTGGAGGTATCAAAAATAAGTTTCGGAATCATTTGCACAAGTAACGAGATAGAACAGCTAGGCAAAAATATATAATATCGCGAGGGTTTGTTCATTTGGTCCTATTTTGAGTTAGGGAGCTCGGATTTGGGAGATTTGTGAGGAAATTTTCATCACATGAATTGGGGTAATTGTTTTATGCACAGTTTTAATTATATTTCATGAATCCGTTATCGTTTTTGACATTTGATTAATGATTTAAAAGTGAAATTTGGGGGGTTTTGTCTAAAATTTTATAAAGTGAATTTTTGAGTTTTGAAAATCGATTCAGAGTAGGATTTGAGTGAAACTAGTATGGTTGGACTCATAATTGAATGATTTATCTGATTTTCTAAGTTTCGTCAGGTTCCGATATGCGGGCCCGGGTTTGACCTTTTGGTTGACTTTGGGCTTTTGGTTAAAGATTCCATTTTTATCGATTGAGTTTACTTCCTTTGGCATTATTTGATGTTCTTAAGTTGCTTTTGGCTAGTTTGAGCCCGAGACAGACGAAAAACGAAGTAAGTGAAAACCAAGACCGATGACAGCAGATTCGGTTGGCACCGGACAAACTCCGAAGGGAACATTGTTAACGAGGACAAACAAATATTTTCCACCCGACGACATTTAATGAAGAATATTTCTCAGTATTAAATACACAATCCGTTACAGAAAAATTTGGCATTCATAGCATAACTCTTTTTATCATTCAATGGCCCCATTATTGTCATTTAAGAGGGATTTGATCCTAGGACCTTATTCTTTAGCTATAGCTATACATAGTGACTTCAACAGCCATTGTAGTACACGAAAATTCTGAAAAAGATATGCTACACATTATTCTAAGTTCAATAATACTTTATTTTCTGTCTATCAATATTCTTATTGGTGTCTTCGGAAGCCTTGCTTCCGGAAGCAAGCCGTTTGCTATCTTATCTCAATTTCAACGCTAAATCTTGCATTTTATATAATTTATTTATTACTTTGGGATCAAATCGATTCGCTTGTCTATAAACCACGTTATAAATTCAACTGTACCGTTTTATGGATAAACACTATAAACCTACGTGACTCAAATACAAAATGTATTTTACGTCCACTTGTTAACCTTACATTAAAGTTTGGGGTCATGATTTAATATCTACAATATTTAATCTTTCTTACCAAGCTTGTGAGATTTGATCTTCTTAATTATTTACTAGTGGATTCGGAGTTAGGCTAAAAGTCGCACTTCCAAATTTCAGATTTACATCATATCATATATATATATATATATGGTCGTTGCTTTAATTTATGCAATTTGAAAGACGCCTATTTGTTCTAATGAACCGGATGAGGATTGAGGAGATGGAACTTTAGGAGACACGGAACGATATCCTTGAGATATCTCTAAAGTTAAATTAAATTGGCCTACAACAAACGCTAATTATTTATAACAATCAAATCTGCTAACTTTAAAAAAATAGACTAGATTGATAGTGTAAGCAAGCTTTTAAAGTTAATGCATATACGTTGAATTCAAGATAGTTTTATTACGTAACTTAGGTCCATAAGCACATTAAAACGCCACGTTGAGTATTAGTTAGTGAAAAAGTGCACTACTTATCTCTTTCTGCCGCAATTATAATTGACTAAACATACTTAATGATGCAGCTAATCTAGAAACCATGTATTTATTATTTCTTAGAGTAGAATTACATCATTAAACTTTTGACTTAAGTTGTATGTATATTACATATATAACAGAAAATGTGTGTCAGTGAAGCAGCGACATGTCCAAGTACAGGCGTAGTTGAAATCGAAGATGTTCTTCAGCATAATTAAACAAAGGAAAAGTTTATTTAGACTTGGTTAAAAAAATTATTTTCGTCGGACAGCTACCAGTAAAACAAATGAGTAGATTAATAATTGATATGAAAGAATATAATACTGAATGAATGTGTCAAGGAGTTGATCTGTTTATAGCTGATCACCAAAATCTTTTCAGATTTAGCACACTCCTAGCCCTCAGGTATATATGTGTCAATTAGATTGTTTCACGAGTTATTTAAATATGTCTATACTCCACGTTTGTCACCAATGCTTCTCTTTTAAAAGTGTTAAAAAGTAATTGCTCAACTTCATTACTGAACATGGTGTACAGGTTAACTACTTCTATATGATCGGGGTGTGAAACGAACATGTTGGGTCAAAGTAAGGCGGTTCAAAGTGACAAAATAAATAAGACGTGCTTTCATTTAAATATAGTAATTACTGGATTTATTGCATAGTAAGTCTTCTGGCTTAAGTCAAAATTAACTTTAGCCTAAAACCCGAACTCTAGATATAGTAGTGGCCTCCTTGCATGTAACAACCCGATCTGTCATTTCGAGCTCTTTAATTTCGTTATGTGAGTTGAGACTTTCAGTAGTTTCATATGGTGTATTATGACTTGCGCTTATGGTTGGTTTTGATGTTCAAGAGGTTTGAGATTGATTTGGAAGAATAATGTTATTATGGAAGTTTAAAGTTGGAAGAGTTGACCAATGCTTGACTTTTGAGTAAACGATCTTAAAATCGGGATTTCATGATTTTAATATGTTAGTATAGTGATTTTGGACTTGGGCGTATGTTCAAATTTGAATTTGGATGTTCATAAAAGGTTTTTGATCTATTTGTCGGAAGTTAAAAATTTGAAGAATTGGAGAGTTCATAGGTTTGACCATAAGTTGACTTTGGTGTTATTGGGCTCCTATTATGGTTTTGGGAGTTTGAATGGATTCATTTAGCTAATTGTGACTTGTGTGCAAAGTTTGGTTGTGAGCTGGAATGTTTAAGTATGATTCAGATGCATTCGCCGAAGTTTGAATGTTTGAAAGTTAAGAGAATGATTTTGATCGTTAATTCTTTGTTTTAATGTTAATTGTGGTGTTTCGAGCCTTTGGATAAGTTTGGATAATGTATTTGTACTTGGTTGTATGGTTGGACGAGATCCCGAGGGGTTCGGGTATGTTTGGGGGTGGTTTCGGATCGTTTTGAACCACCTTGAGGTTGCTTGTTTCTGGTGATCAGGTGCGCATCGTGATTGCAGAGGATATGACGCGATCGCGAAGAGTCATTGAGCTAGGGGGTTGTTTTTTTAATCACGACCATGATGTATTTTATGCGATCAAAGAGTAGGATCTTGGAGTGGCTATATTTTGTTATTGCACTACTAGAAATTTGGGAAAAAAGGTCCAAAAAAACCAACCAAAGTTGGTCAGTAATGGCCAATAACTGTCCAAAATACGACCATTAACGTGTGGTCGGTATTTTGAAGGTCGGAAGGGCATAGCGACCAAAGTTGGTCGGAAATTACCGACAACTTTGGTCGGTCAATTAAATTCAAAAAAACAAATTGCCGAAAAAACTGACCAAAGTTGGTCGGTTTTTTCTGACCAAAGTTGGCCGGTATTTTAATTATGTAATTAAAAAATGCACCATCTGGGAATCAAACCGGGGCATGTACATTGACAGGATACTATTCTACCATTAGACCATCAGTGCATTTTGTTTTAAGACTGTCTTTTATTTATTTATACTCTTTAATTGTATTTTCGCACGAAACTAACCGACCAAAGTTGGTCGGTTTTTTAAAATGACCGGCCGAATTAACCAACCGATTTCGATCGGTTTTTTAATATTAAGTTTAATTTATTTTAAATGAAAAACCGATCAAAGTTGGTCGGTTTTGTGAAAAATAAATTTTGAAAAAGAAAACTGAGTAAAGTTTCGTAAAACAACAATTAAAAAATAAAATATTTTGAAAAACCGACCAATTTTGGTCGGTTTTTTGTCCGGTTTTTTGACCGACCAAAATTGGTCGATCGACCGTGGTCGGTTTTTGTCGAATTTCTAGTAGTGTTGCGTTCGCGCACTTGATTTCGCGATCGCGAAGAGTGAGGAGCTGGTCTAAGCATTCGCGTATGGTGGTCTGATCTCTGCCCAACCCACACCATAATTGAGTAGCGAGGCAGTCGATGCAATAATAAACCCAACAAAGGCGGGACCGAATCCATATGGAGTTAGAATATGGGATTAGATGTATATCTAAGTTAATAGCAAGTTTTGGCTTTAATTGCACTTCCACAAACTTGATTGGTTTTTCTACTTCTAATTTTACTCTGAAAATTGCAATAATTGAAACTAAGGACAATATTTTTGTTGTTGTTTTTTAAATGTTTAAAGAGACTAGGGTAGTGACTTCTACCTAGGTGGATATTTAATGAGTAGCAAAATCTAGGGCAAGCTTGATTAGTTGGGATTGTAATATAGTTATCACACCTGGGTACTCACTGTATACCTCTGAGTAATTTGAGTGATTTTGCCTAATTTGGCTTTTTCAAGTCCAAATGGGTATTCATGCAAATGAAGTTATATTAGCTCAAGTTGGGTATTACTATCTCTAGGTTTAACCCTTTAATTGGGGCTATCAATTTTTTGAGTTCACCCTAATTTCTTGTTAAGCCTAGTTTTCCTAGACTTAGTCCCTCTTTCTCAAGTAGAGACTAAGTCATAAAGGCATGATCAATGTTTGCAACCATTAATTCTTGAGTTCTAGCAAGAAGTAGGCTAAATATCACTAATCCATTCACATTCAAGCCCTAAAATTAAATACCCATTAAATACCCACACTAGGGTTGGGTCATAACCCTAGCTATGGGTTTAGCTACTCATGAAAATAACAGAAATTAAAGATGAAATGAAGATAAAATCTATAATATTAATTTATAGAATAAAAATCTAATGTTAAGAAGTGAATCTAGTACAAAAATTTCCGAAAACAGTAAAACCAACCGTCATAAGTGCTCATACAAAACATAACATAACCTGACATACCCTAAAAATGACAAAAAGTTCTATTTATACTAAGATGAAAATATCTGATAAAAATACCCCCGCGAAGGTTGTGCAGCTGCGTAATTCTGAGTGCGGCCGCACTTTTGCTTTCACGGCCGCATAATTCTGATGCAGGCCGCATTCTTTTCTTTTGGATCTGGGTTGAGCTGAACTTTCGCGGACCACGTAATTCTAAGAGTGGCCGCGCTCCAAATTATGTGGCCGCATAAAAGTGATGCGGTCCGTGTTCTTGAGTTTGGCTTGAAATCAATTCTCTGATTCTTCATCTTACGGATCGCATAATTTCGATCGCGGCCGTACAAGGGACTTCCGCGGCCGCACAATTCTGGTGCGGTCCGCACTTCTCTTTTTTGCTCAAGTTGTCAGCTCTCTGAATCTCAGTCATCGCGGTCCGCATAATTTTAATTGCAGCCGCACATTTCTGGTACGATCCGCGTTCATCACTTAGCCCAAAATTATACTCTCTGGATCTCCCTCTTGCGGACCGCATAATTTTGATCGCGGGCGCACCATAGCTTTCGCGGCCGCACAATATTTATGCGGTCTGCGCTTCAAACCTCAATGCCCAGCCTTCGTTTTTGTTCAACTTTTGACTCATCTGTGAGTTGATTTTGATTCCTTTGACTCATTTTGAACAATTCCTGCAAGCAAACATATTTCATTAGTTTCCGGGAATTCCTTCAAGTATTTTTGGCCTAAAACACAAGTAAAAGAGAGCAAAATAATCGGTTAAAATCTCTACTTATCAACTCCCCCAAACTTAAGCTTTTGCTTGTCCTCAAGCAAATAAGTTAATTTCCACCTCCACTAGAAAAAAGGATATTTCAGCTGGTCTAAGGTGAATCAATCATGCATCAATTGGTACTAACAATTACCCTCAACACAAATGAATTATCAACAACACCATGTTTTGACCTTTTGAGTACCATAGTTCTAATGTGACACTAGAGCATCAAGAGTTGACTTAATTCACCAAGGAAGCTAGATCTATCACGTAGGTCATTGTGGAACCCAAACACCTCCTCCTCTACTCTCCATTAGCAAATCTCGCTTTGGAATGTAACACTCAAAACACGGATTGTGAAGAAGTGCGCTCATCTCTCTCAAAAGAATGTCACAAGTCCTGTTCTAAGTACCATAAGCTTGTCCCTTATATAAATTACCACTAATGTAAGCTCACTCAACTTGAAATAATATAGGGCTTTAGTGGGATGTAATGAAGGCTTTTTGGATCAATGTAGGACATAATGAACTATGACGGTTTCATCTTTCCTTAAGCACTCCATTTCCTCTTTTTGGCTCATACTTTCTTGACTCTTTGAGTCATTTTCTTCTTCCTTAGGGGAACTAGAGAGACATAATGTCACTCTTTCTTGCTCAAGACAATCATTTTACTCCTTTTCTAATCTCTCCATGCTTTTCATCCTTGCTTTCTTTGAATCCCTTCAACTTTCTACTTTATTCACTTTCTTTTTGGCATATTTCTTTTTCACTCTTTCTTCCTTTTCCATGTCACTGCTTTTTTGTTCTTTGTACCTTTTATCACTTTCACATTCCTCGTCTCTTCGCCAAACTTATGCTTTTGCCAATAATGCTAAGGAAAGATCGGATGCCAAGAGAGGGTCATTATAAAACGAATAAAGGCTTGTAATATGGCTATTGAATGAAAAAGGGCTTCAGCTCAAAGGGGTTGACTAGGGATATCACATTGGTAGGCTATGGAAGTTTTCAAGTTTCAAATTGGATCAAGGAGAGCCTACAATCATTTCTCAAGTCGAGCTACACTTAGAATTTCCCCTAGACAAATATTCAGGGCAAGTTCTAGACTTATTGGCACGGAACTTAGACTTGTAATTCAATACCCCACCTCTCAAGCTGCTGGATTGTTAAAGAGAACAGAGTCGAGGGCCCACAACAACCCTATCTATGGTTGAAAATCACAAATGGCTCAAAGAAACCATTCGATGATTGTTTTAGTCAATACAAGAGTCTAAAGGTCACAACGAGAGCTATTCTTTGCCAATCAACTTGTTTCTAACCATAAGGTCGAAGGCAAATGTGTTAGTACCAAGTGAAGCCTACTTGAGATACTTTTATTCATTAGTACTATATATAGAAAAACATAAAGAAAACAGACTCAATCCCTTAAGAAGGTTGTCACGCCATCCATCATTGGGAAGAGCCACCCGGTGCACACAACATCCACCTTTGGAAAGAACCATGGCATTAAGAAAACCAAAGGCTTATTGTTCACACAAAACGTAAAAAGAAGCTAATAACTTAAAAAGAAGCTATTAAAGTAAATAAGAAACTATGCTACTAAGGAAAAACAACGAAAGTAGTTATGAAGTAAACTACGGAAAGTAGACTGAATATGTACAAAATGAAGTAAAGCGAATATATACATAATGGAAATGAATATATACGTCGAATGGTAAGAATATATAAATACCAAAAGTGAAAATAAAGATAAATAACGATAAAAATAAAGATAAAGAAAAATAGTATAATGGTTATTACATACCAAATGTCATCAAATCAAAATGGACCACCCTTAAATGAAAAATAGCATTGTCCTCAATGGTCATAACAAATAAGAACAGGAAAAAGGGGTAGAGAGTAGAGAAAACTTCCTGTGTGGTCACTGTTTGCATCGGGTCCTCAACACTCTATATATCCTCTAACTGGACCTCCACATCCTCTGACTGGGGGACTACGCATCTGAATCAGCTTCGCAGCAGTGTATGTAGTGGTAGTCGGCTCCTTAGACTGGTCGGCTGCTGCATCTGATGCCCTGGGCACTGCTGCATGTGCTGCTGGGATTGTCTCCTCCATGAGCAGGTCTAGTGGAATATCACCAGTAGAAGAAATCTTCTCAACCTCTTTGCTCAACTTCTCCACCGACTCCTTAGATGACTGAGTCTTACACATCTTCTTCACCTTCTTCCCCAAATCCTTGATAATCCTCCTATGTGTATCAAGAGTATCCCAGATCTTCTTTTGATCGTCCAGAATCTTCTTCTGGTTTTCTAGAATCTTCTTCAAAGAGTCCTCCAGTGATGGAGGTACCTGAAGCTCTGTTGGGGCTGAAGACTGTGCTGCCACAACACTGGATATGTCAGTCAGCTTTGTGGTAGCTGCCTGCATCCAGTTGTTGAGACTGGATAGTGTCTGTGAAACCCGCAGTGCAGTTTGAGGGTAGGTAGAAGATGTGGGCACTGGCAGTGGCACTAAGAGGGAAGGTCTTAATGAAGAAGGAGGCATGGCAGCTGCTCCGGCAGAAGTACCGGCTGCTGTGGAGGGCTCGGCAACTGACCCAGTGGCTACTACCCCTGGCTCTTTAGACTGGCCAGTGGAGGTAGTGGCTTTACCCTTGAATTTAGGGGTGTCTTCTCCTTGGAGGTGGTACCATGAGAAAGGCTTTTTAGCCTTCACCTCCACATCAAAATGTCTCGGCTCTACCCCTTGGTCTTGGAAATAATCTTTGAGGAAGTTGGGGTAGGGATACGATCTTTTTGCTTTCTGGACTGCATTGGAGATGTTGTAGGATATCAAGTTTCCTACATTATTAGGATATCCTGCCATGATGGAAGCTACCAATACTGATCGGGGGAGTGGAAGGACATTCTCATGCTGGCACGGGTCAAGACGGCTGCACACGAATGTTGCCCACCCTTTTCCTTCAAAGTTAAGGGTGGCTCTGACAATTTGAACTCTTGCTGTGAGCCATGCAGGTGTTGTCCCCGGAATAGCAAGTATCTCAGCTAGCCATGGGCAAACTGCATCACCCAAGGCTAGCTTCTCTAGGTATTGCATTGCCTCGACATCCTCAAACCCTACATATGTGTTCAGTGCGTGGCCATCAAACCGGATTTTCAAGTTCCGTACCTTCGTCACCTTTGTACCCTTTTTGATGTGGGCAACATTGGCATAAAATTCCTTGACAAGGTATTGATTTGCATCATGCATCCAGCAGGTGAACCAGTTCCATCCTTTTCTCTCCATAAATTGCTTTAGGACATTCAGATTGTGCTGGCTTAGGTCTTTGGTTATGAATTGTCGCTCAAGAGTGAGCGACCTTTGGGACCACCATTCCCGAAATTTTCCATACGCCTTCTCACTTATAAATCTATCAGCCCACACCTCCGGCTTCCTTGATCTAGCTAGGCCTCCCACAATTGTGTCACCCCCTCTCCGGTTATCCGAGACCTCATCATCATCATCTAAAATGATTGGGGTAGCTATCATGGCAGGTGTTGTAGCAGGTGGAGAAGATGGTTCAGATGCCTGACTACCTCCCTCTGAGCCATCAGAAGAACTAGAGGAGGAGGTAGGTTCATCGACTAAATGGAGTCTATCGGGGAATTATTTTGATTGTGCCCCCGGTTGTTGTTGTACAGAATCCCCCTCAGATGTTTCCCGGGATGAGAGGTATTCACTGGTGTCTGAGGATTCCGAAGGTGGTTTACTGAGAGTAGTCTTTGTCCCCAAGACTTTCTGGATTGATAGTGGCATGTTAGGTTTTCCTCTACCCCGGCCTCCGGAGGATTATGCCCTCCCTTTGGAAGTATCACCTCGACCACGTGAACGCACCATTGTCTGCAACAAACAAGTAGTGAAAGTCAGTTAGAATTGGGGTTCAACATGTGTTATTGAATTATAGTTGGAAAGAAAGACACTGCTTCTCAGAACAAGGCAGCGCGGACCGCACAAAATTGAGTGCGGCCGCGGACTGCCCATCGCGGACTGTACAAAAATGAGTGCAGCCGCGAAAATCTCAGGTTTAGACTACTGGTTCTCTGAAGTTACCTCAGAACGGACCGCATACTTTTGAGTGCGGCTGCAAAATCCCATCGCGGACCGTATAAAATTGAGTGCGGCCGCATAATCGATTTGTTGGGTCTCGGAAGTGTTATTGTGCAGACCGCACAAAATTGAGTGCGACCGCGAAAACCAACCGCGGACCGCACAAAATTAAGTGCGACCGCAGAAACTTAGCAATGACAAGTGCCTTCAACCTAGGGTATCATGGACCGCACAACTTTGTATGCGGTGTCATACCCTAGTGCGGACCGCACAAAAATGTGCGCGGCCGCGAAATTCAAATCAGGGCGGCACTGAAGTACGATTAATACTAGGGTTTTCACTAATTAGGCATGATTTGTGGCAAATCAACAATAAAGGCTACTAACCCCAGACACCATTATGCATTCAAACACTACCCACATGCTTCTAAACAAGAATTAAGCATCAATTTGACATTTTTGGCATGAATTTAACCCTAAATAAAAAGAAAACTACAACAAAGAGAAAAGAAAAGAAAAAGATGAAATTAATTCATTGAAATTAACATACCAGTAATGAAATATAGTAGGAAATCAACAATTGATGAATATAGGATGAGATTGAAAACAAGAAAGAGTGCACTATGCTTGAGAGGTCAGAGTGTGTAAAGTGTGAATATTCTCAAAAAGTCATATTTATACTTTGGCCCACCGACTTACCTGAGTGAGGCCGCACAATTTTGGCGCGGTCAGCACTCTTTACCTTTTCTAACTCAGCAACTGACTCATGACGCGGTCAGCATAAAAATGGTTGTGACCGCACAATCTGTGTTGTCCGCAAAATGTTGAACGCGATCGCGAATCCTTAAGGTATTTTGTCAGGCCCAACTTCAGAGAGTTGGAATTTTCCATCTTTCAGCTGTGCGACCGCACACAGAATTATGCGGCCGTGAAGGGCTTGTGCGGCCGCATAATTCTGGCGTGGTTCGCACAATTTCACCACTTGGTCAATTTTTGTCTTGTCAATTATTTGCACTGCACACCCAATTCCTGCATACACTTCACAACCAGTTAGTCCAAAACAATGCCTAATCTAACAAGAAAATCAAAAGAAAGAAAAACACATGGGTTGCCTCCCAAGAAGCGCTTGATTTAATGTCGTGGCACGATGCATGTTACCATCATTCATTTGAAATGGAGCAATTCCACAACGTGGCCATCATAGACCTTACCAAGGTAGTGCTTCACCCGATGCCCATTGACTCTAAAGATCTCACCATTCTTATTTTTCAAATCAAGAGCACCAAAAGGAGTCACATGTACCACTTCAAAAGGACCACTAAACTTTGATTTAAGCTTTCCCGAAAACATCCGTAACCGAGAGTTGAATAAAAGAACAAGATCACCTTCTCCGAATTCTTGCTTCCAGATATACTTATCATGTAGGTACTTCATCTTGTCCTTATACAAGGACGAACTGGAGTAAGCATGGAACCGGAACTCATCAAGTTCATTCAATTGCTCCACCCGAAGATTGGCAACTACATCCCACTCAAGGTTCAATTTCTTCAATGCACACATGGCCTTATGCTCTAATTCTACCGGAAGGTGACATGCTTTCCCGAACACCAACCGATACAGAAACATACCAATTGGAGTCTTGTAAGTTATTCTATAGGCCCAAAGAGCATCGTCAAGTTTCCTTGACCAATCAGTCTGATTTGCATTGACAGTCTTGGATAGAATACTCTTGATCTCCCTGTTGGAGACTTCAACCTGTCCACTTGCTAGGGGGTGATAGGGGGTTGGCACCTTATGAGTGACACCACACTTGGAGAATAAAGTGTCAAAGGCTTTGTTGCAAAAATGAGAACCCCCATCACTAATGATGGCCATTGGGGTGCCGAACCTTGTGAATATGTTTTTCTTCAAGAAAGCCACCACACTCCAGGTTTCATTGTTGGGAAAAACCACAGCTTCAACCCATTTGGAAACATAATCCACAACAACAAGAATATAGGTGTTCCCACATGAGCTCACAAATGGACCATAAAGTTAATGCCCCACACATCGAAAATATCAATCTCGAGGATGGTGGTGAGAGGCATCTTCTCATTTTTGGAGATACCACCGGCACTTTGGCATTCATCGCAATGCTTAATGAGATAACTAGCGTCTTTGTACAAGGTAGGCCAATAGAATCCACATATTAGGACCTTTGTAGTAGTTCTCGCCCCACCATGGTGACCACCATAGGGCGAAGAATGGCAAGCTTCAAGAATACCCAATTGCTCTTCTTCTGGAACACATCTCCATATAACACCATCAGTACAATATTTGAAGAGATATGGCTCATCCCAATAGTAGTCCAGGCAGTCCCGTTTGAACTTCTTCCTTTGGTTTGAGGAGAACTCATTCAGAACAATGCCACCCACAAGATAGTTGGCCACATCGGCAAACCATGGCATCCGAGTCATAGAAATGGAAAGGAGTTTTTCGTCAGGAAATGAATCATTGATCTCAAGGCCATCATGTGGCCTCCTTCCTCCTCCAATCGGTACAAGTGGCCCGCTATTTGATTCTCACTACCCTTTCGGTCTTGAATCTATAGATCAAACTCTTTCAATAGAAGAACCCGCCGCATCAATCTTGCCTTAGAGTCTTTCTTGCTCATTAAATAATGAAGTGCCACATGGTCGGTGTGAACAATCACCTTTGTACCCATTAGGTACGGGCGGAACTTCTCCATAGAAAAGACAAAGGATAGGAGTTCTTTCTTGGTCACCGTATAGTTAAATTAGGCCTCGTTCATGGTCTATCTAGTATAGTAGACCGGATGAAAGATCTTATTAATTCGTTGCCCCAATACCGCACCAACCGCCACATCGCTTGCATCATATATGATCTCAAATGGTAAGCTCCAATTTGGCGCGGTGATAATAGGAGTGGTAGTCAACTTATACTTGAGTAGTTCAAATGCCTTCATACAATCTTCATTGAAAAGGAACTTGACATCTTTCTCCAAAAGTTTGCACAAGGGGTTTACCACCTTAGAAATATTCTTAATGAATCGGCGGTAAAACCCCGCATGACCAAGAATGCTTCTCACTCCCTTTACAGAAGTAGGGGGAGGGAGTTTGGATATCACTTAATTTGTTTCTTTATCAACCTCAATACCATTCTTGGAAATCATGTGACCGAGGACAATGCCCTCATTGACCATAAAGTGACACTTCTCCCAATTCAGCACCAAGTTAGTTTCTTCACAACGTGCCAATACCTTATCCAAGTTATCTAAGAACTCTTCAAAAGCATCCCTTACGACAGAGAAATCATCCATGAAAACCTCGAGAAAGTCCTCCCCCATATCAGTGAAGATGGACATCATACACCGATGAAAAGTTATCGGTGCATTGCAAAACCCGAATGGCATCCGCGAGAATGCGAAAGTGCCATATGGACAAGTGAAGGTAGTCTTATCTTGGTCTTCAGGTGCAATAAGAATCTAGTTATATCCAGAATATCCATCCAAGAAGCAATAATAAGCACGTCCGGCTAACCTATCCAACAGTTGATCAAGAAATAGAAGCGGAAAATGGTCTTTCCGTGTAACGTTGTTGAGATTTCTATAATTCATGTACACTCTCCACCCGGTGACAGTACTTGTGGGGATCAATTCATTTTTGTCATTTGTGATCATAGTCATACCCCCTTTCTTTAGGACACATTGCACCGGCGAGGTCCACGAACTATCGGAAATGGAGTAAACCACCCCGGCACCCAACCACTTGATGATCTCTTTTTTACTACCTCTTGCATGGCCTCATTCAATCGTCTTTGATGTTCCACGGAGGGTTTGGAATCCTCCTCCAAAATGATTTTGTGCATGCAAAAGGTGGGGCTTATACCCCGAATATCCGCCAATGTCTAACCTATTGCTCTCTTCCTCCTTTGAAGCACCGCAATGGTGGCATCTACCTGCACGTTAGTTAAGCACGAGGAAAGAATAATAGGTAAAATGGAACAAGGGACTAGAAACTCATACCTGAGGTGTGAAGGCAAAGGCTTTAACTCCAAGGTGGGAGGCTCCTCAATTGAGGGCTTTGTTGGTGGAGTCTTCCGGTTTTCGAGATCCAAGGAAAGTTTTCGGGGGCTTATAAGTATATGATCCCATTCCTTGCAAAGCATTGACACATTCTACAAAGCCTTCTTTCTCATCCTCATCATGATTCAATAGCACAATTTTCAAGGTGTCTTCCACATTTATCACAGCACTTGTGTCATCAACAATTACTTCGATCACAAGATTCACGAATGACACACTTCGTTGCTATTTGGCTGCCTCATTGATTTACAAACATAGAACACCACTTTTTCATCGCCCACCCGGAAGGTGAGCTCTCCAGCTTCCACATCAACTAAGGCCTTCCCTGTAGCAAGGAAAGGTCTCCCCATAATGATTGGCACCTCTTAGTCTACCTCATAGTCAAGTATCACAAAATCTGCGGGAAGGATGAACTTGTCGACCCTAACTAACACATTATCAATTATCCCCAATGGCCTTTTCATTGTCCGATACACCATTTGCAACCTCATGGATATGGGTCTTGGTTTTCCAATCCCCTACGTTTTGAACATAGAATAGGGCATCAAGTTAATGCACTCTCCGAAATCACATAAAGCTTTGCCGAAATCGGCACTCCCAATAGTGCACAGGATTGTAAAGGCACCTGGGTCTTCCAACTTTGGAGCCATGGAGTGCACCATAGCACTCACTTGATGTGTCATTTTGATCGTTTCACAGTTTATTGATCTCTTTTTTGTTACCAAATCCTTCATAAACTTGGCATATCCCGGCATTTGTTCTAAGGCTTCAACTAATGGCACATTTATGGACAAACTTTTCATCATATCAATGAATTTCTTGAATTGATTCTCATTGTTTTGCTTTGCAAGTCTTTGAGGGTATGGAGTAGGAGGCCTTGGCATTGGTACCTTAGCCTTTGGCACTACCGGTTCTGGCATGTCAGTCACGTGCTCCCTAGACGGGTTCACTTCTTCTTGCGTCTCCTCCACATTTTCATCAATATCAATCCTCGCTTCTTCATTAGCTTGAACATCATTGTTTGGCTCATCATCATTTTGCACCAACACATCATCATCCACATGTCTTCTTTGGTTTGAGGTACTAGCAACTCCACCTCACCCACTTCTTGTTGTCACATCCATTGTATGACCCGTATTCCCACCTTTTGGGTTCACCACCGTATCACTAGGTAGTGCCCCCTTTTGGCAAGTATTTAAAGCTTGAGAAATTTGGCCAAGTTGAACCTCCAAGTTGCGGGTAGAAGTGTTGTGGGAGGTTAATTGGGCATCGGAGTCGGCATTTGTCTCCATCATTTGCTTAAGCATATTTTCAATCCGTCCCATTTCACTATTGGAAGAACTAGGACCTTGCGATGGATATGGAGGCGGGTTGTTTGGTTGTTGATACATTGGGGACCTCTGAAAGCCCGACCCCCGATTTCCTTGATTGCTATTGTTCCAAACTCCTTGATTATTGTTGTTTCCCCAATTGATTTGATTGTTTCCACTCCAATTACCTTAATTATTTCCTCCCCAATTGCCTTGATTACCCCAATTGCTTTGATTATTGTTGTTTCCACCACTCCAATTTCCTTGGTGGCCTTGGTTGTTCCAGTTTCCCTGGTTTCCTTATGATCTCCATTGTTGTTGATTTGGAGCATTGCTTCTTTGACCTTGATAATTGTTGACATATTGAACCTTTTCATCTTGCTCATCATATGAATCATCTTGATTATACCCACTATTACTTTGCTCAAATTGTTCTCGATGGTTTTGTACTTGTTGACCTCGTTGCCGTCTCTTGTTACCATCATGGCCAATTGCTTCATGGTGGTTGTCAACTCCGCAATAAATTGCCCATGATCATGTAGCTCTTTGTGTAGGCGAATAATATTTGGGTCACCCTGAGGAACATTGGCTCTACTTTGCCACGCCGAAGAGGTGTCCGCCATCTCATCCAAGATTTCACAAGCTTCAGAATAAGGCGTGTTCATGAAGTTACCCCCAGCGAGTTGATTTACCATACACTGATTTGTTGTGTTAATCCCCCTATAGAAGGTCTGTTGGATCATGGTATTGGTCATATCATTGTTCGGGCATTCTTTGACCATGGTGCGATATCTTTCTCAAATCTCGTGCAATGGCTCATTGGGCTCTTATTTGAAAGCTAAAATTTCATCCCTTAGTGTAGCCATATGCCCCAGAGAGAAGAATTTGGCAATGAGCTTCTCGGCCAACTCATCCCAAGTGTGGATGGAATGATTGGGCAATCTCTCTAACCAATCCAAAGCCTTTCCCCATAGAGAAAAGGGAAATAGCCTTAACCGTAGTGCATCCTCGGTGACATTTGTTTGCTTGCTCCACCAACAAGTATCAACGAACCCTTTGAGGTGCTTGTAGGTATTTTGGTGTGGAGCTCCGGTGAAGAAACCCTGCTGCTCAAGCAGTGTAAGCATCACGTTGGTAATTTGACAGTTGCCCGCCCTAATCCGGGGCGGGACTATTGCACTTGCATAGCCCTCATTCGGCAACACCTGGTGTGCTGCTCTTTGTGGAGGCGGTCGGCCTCGCCTATGTACTTGAGGCTCAGGATGAACCTCATCCACTTGATCATCATCTACCTCCTCCCCCAATGGTAAAATTTCGAGGGGCTCATTGTTAAGGGCCATTTTGTACCTACAAGCAATTCACAAACAAAATTAGTGACTCGGAAGGAAATAAAGACAAAACATACAAATACCTAGATATATAGCTAAATCCGTTTAACTCCCCAGCAACGGCGCCAAAAATTGATCTCTGCCAAACCCACGCCACAATTGACTAGCGAGGCGGTCAATGCAATAATAAACCCAACAAAGGTCGGGATTGAATCCACAGGGAGTTAGAATATGGGATTAGGTGTATATCTAAGTTAATAGCAAGTTTTGGCTTTAATTACACTTCCACAAACTTGATTGGTTTTTCTACTTCTATCTTTACTCTAAAGATTGCAATAATTTAAACTAAGGACAATATATTTGCTATTGTTTTTCAAATGTTTAAAGAGACTAGGGTAGTGACTTCTACCTAGGTGGATATCTAACGGGTAGCAAAATCTAGGGAAAACTTGATTAGTTGGGATTGTAATATAGCTATCACACTCGGGTACTCACTCTATATCTCTCGGTAGTTTGAGTGATTTTGCCCAATTTGGCTTTTTCAAGTCACAATGTGTATTCATGCAAATCAAGTGATATTAGCTCAAGTTGGGTATTACTATCTCTAGGTTTAACTCTTTAATTGGGGCTATCAATTTCATGAGTTCACCCCAATTCCTTGTTAAGCTTAGTTTTCCTAGACTTAGTCCCTCTTTCTCAAGTAGAGACTAAGTCATAAAGGCATGAATCAATGTTTGCAACCATTAATTCTTGAGTTCTAGCAAGAACTAGGCTAAATATCACTAACGCATTCACATTCAAGCCCTAAAATCAAATACCCATTAAATACCCGCACAAGGGTTGGATTACAACCCTAGATATGGGTTTAGCTACTCATGGAAATAACAAAAATTAAAGATAAAATGAAGATAAAATCCATAATATTAATTTATCGAATGAAAATCTAATGTTAAGAAGTGAATCTAGTACAAATATTTTCGAAAACAGTAAAACCAGCCGTCACAGGTGCTCATACAAAACATAATATAACCTGACATACCCTAAAAATGACAAAAAGTTCTATTTATACTTGGCTGAAAATATCTGACAAAAATGCCCCTACAAAGGTTGTGCGGCCGCGTAATTCTGAGTGCGGCTGCACTCTTGCTTTCGCGGTAGAATAATTATGATACGGGCCGCGTTCTTCTCTTTTGGATCTGGGTTGAGCTGAACTTTCGCGGACAGCGTAATTCTAAGAGCGGTCGCGCTCCAGATTATGCGACCACATAAAAGTGATGCGGTCCGCGTTCTTGAGTTTGGCTTGAAATCAACTCTCTAATTCTTCATCTTGCGGATGGCATAATTTCGATCGCGGCTGCACAGGGACTTTCGCGGCCGCACATTTCTGGTGCGGTCCGGGCTCATCACTTAGCCCAAAATCATACTCTCTGGATCTCCCTCTTGCGGACCGCATAATTTTGATCGCGGCCGCACAATATTTGTGCAGTCCGCGCTTCAGACCTCTTTGCCCAGCCTTGGTTTTTGTTCAACTTTTAACTCCTCTGTGAGTTGTTTTTGATTCCTTTGTCTCATTTTGAACAATTCCTGCAAGCAAGCATATTTCATTAGTTTCCGGGAATACCTTCAAGCATTTTTGGCCTAAAACACAAGTAAAAGAGAGCAAATAATATGTTAAAATCCGTACTTATCATGGTCCATGTTCGCGTAGATGAAAAGGCAGGCTAGTCCAACACTTCTTCGCGTTCACTTGTTTTGGGGCGCGTTCACGTAGTGTTGGGACCTCTATATGAGACTCGCTATCGCGATGTTCTTTTCGCGATCGCGTACGGAATTTTGGCAGCATTATCATTTTAAGCTTCGCGATCGTGGATCTATGGATTGCGATAACGAAGAGTAGTTCAGGGCAAACCTATAAGTTGTGAATTTTGGGATTTTGGCTCATTCTCTCATGTTTTGTGCTCTAGGTTTGGAGAGGGCAATTTTGTTTGGAGATTTTACTCAATTTTTGTATTATGTCATAAATTTGTTAACACCTAAAAATATAGAATTTTGAGATAAAACTTTTTGCCCTAGGCTTGGAGAGGGCACGCAAGAACAAGTTGACTATTGTTGATGTAACGAATCGGCCGGACATTTTGAGTACTATATCCCCGTTTTCCATTTATTTCTTATCATGTGTTCGTTTGTTGTTATGTGAATCACCGGGGTAGTTGGTTTGGTTTCGAGGATGTTTCAGAATGAATTGGACACTTATTCCAAAGGTTGGAAGCTTAAGTTGAAATAGTTGACCGGATATTGACTTATGTGTAAATGACTCCGGAGCGGAATTTTGATAGTTCCAATAACTCTTTATGGTGATTTTGGACTTAGGAGTGTGTCCGAATATTGGTTTGGAGGCCCGTAGGTGATTTTGGCTCGAATTGGCGAAAGTTGGAGAAGTTGAAGTTGGAGGATTGGGAAGTTTGATCGAGAATTGACTTGGTAGTTACCAGGCTCAGATTTTGGTTTCGAAAGTTGGAATAGGTCCGTTGTATCAGTTATGACTTGTGTGCAAAATTTGAGGTCAATCAAAGTTGGTTCGATAGGTTTCAGTGTCGATTGTAGAAGTTGGAAATTCATTATTTTCATTAGGCTTGAATTGAGGTGCGATTCGTATTTTTGATATTTTTTGATGTGATATGAGGACTCGACTAAGTTTGTATCGTGTTTTAGGACTTGTTGGTATGTTTGGATGGGGTCTTGGGCGCCTCGGGTATGATTCGGGTTGAAAACGGATTGAATTGTGGACTTGTGTTAGAGCTGGTGTGATTAAATCTGATGCAACTGCACCTATGAGAAATAGGCCGCAGATGCGGCTGGCAATTCCCAGGTGCGGAGGAGAGCTGGGGGCTACTGGGTCGCAGATGCGAGAGGAGGTCCGTAACAGTAGAGTCACTTATGCGGAAGAGAAGTCGCGAAAGCGGAATTTTCTAAGGCTTGAGGTGGTCAGGTGTTTCCGCAGAAGCGCTTCCACATATGTGGTCTTGGGGGCGCAAAAGCGGTGTGGAGGAACTTAAGTGAGTTTTGCAGGTGAGGAGCTTTCATCGTAGATGCGGTTCTACAGAAGCGGACAATGGACCGTAGGTGCGAAAGCACTGGCAGTGTATTAATTCGAAAGATTTCTTCATTTGTGACTTTGCAAGCTCGGCTAGAGGCGATATTTGGGATGGGTTTCACTAGATTTCAAGCGGTAAGAAACTTTTGATCATTTTATTCATTAATATTGAATACCCATTTAATTTCCCCATATATTTGGTGTTTTTCAGGTGGCAATTTGGGGATTTTGACCCATGTATTGGAGAGTAAGATTTGGGGATTTGAGTGGCGATTTGAGGTAGAATTGGGTTATTTTGGTATGGTTGGACTCCTTGTTGAATGTGTGATCGAATTATATAAGTTTTGTCAGATTCTGAGACATAAGCCTAGTTTTTACATTTTGGGTTAACTTTTTGACTTTTGTTAAAGAGCTTAGCTTTATCGTATGGAATTGATTCCTATGGCTTGTATTGATTGTATTAAGTTGTTTATGGCTAGATTCGAGTCGTTCGAAGGCCAATTTATGAGGCAAGGGCTTGTCGAAGTAGGGATTTTCCCGGTTTGAGGTAAGTAACACTTCTAAACTTGATACAAATGGTATGAATCCCTGAATTACGTGTTATGTAGTTGATGTTGAGGTGACGAGCGTGTGGGCATGCACCGTAGTAATTGTGATTCGGTTGATTCCGTGGAACTGTGTAGTTACCCAAATTTGATGTTATTCATGTAATCTCCATGTGTTCAAAATATTGAGTTGTGATCCATATTAGAAATCATGTTAGGCTATATGTTGGTACTATTGGGGCCTACAAAAGTCGTTTTTGCTGTTGAGTTATTTGCTTAAGTCGCAGTTATGTACTCTGTCGCATTCAACATTTGCATATCATGTCCCAGTCTATGTTATCATTTATTATTACATCATGTATCATTGTTTGGGCTGATTGGCGTGAGATTTGTGAGCCTGAGAGACTAGAGAGATTGATGACTGGGTGAGGCCGAGGGCCTGATTGTGAGTGATATTTAGAGCTTGGGCAGGATCCGCCCCTTTGAAGTCTGATATTCCAGCAGTGATCTTAGGTACCGTTGAGTGTTGAGTGCGAGTACCGAGTGATTGAGAGTGTTGAGTGATTGGGAGTACTGAGTGATTAAGCCTGCTGAGTGAGGTTGAATACTCCGAGATCATGAGTATATGAGTTTTATCACTGTGTTGCATTACCGGTGATATGCATATTTGACATGTAGATATAAAGATGTAATATTCGCCATGTTAGCTATACTTGGAATATTTACCAGTATCGAGCCTAAACTATTGAACTTGAAAGCATGCCTACTTTTTGTACTGTGTACAACTGATTATGAGATTTTCTATGAGTTATTACTATCATTTCCTGTCATATCTATACTGTTATTATCTGGTTGAATTGTACCTTATCTGAGTTCGTCACTTCTTTCAGCCCAAGGTTAGTCCTGTTAATTATTGGGTACATTGGATCGGTTGTACTCATACTACACTCTGTACTTCGTGTATAAATCCAGATGTTTCTGGGCACTGTGGTTGCTAGAATTGGAACGTTTCCTGCTTGGAGACTTGTGAGGTAGCTACTTTGGCGTCCGCAGACCTCGACTCTCCTTCTTTTCAGTTTATTTAGCATTGTTCTATCTTTTCAGACAGTTGTATTAGAAGTTTTGACTATGTTGATATTTAGTAGCTCATATACTCAGTGATACCCGGATTTTTGGGGATTTTGTATTGAGTCGCGGTATTTCTTATCAGTTATTTATGATACTTTTCACTGTTATACTTATTTTATCATGTTTTCAAATGAAAAATGCATAGTTATTGGTGATTGTCGGCTTTCCTAGTTCTGTGATAGGCGCCATCACGACATGTTGAGTTTGGGTCGTGACAAGTTTGTATCAGAGCCTAGGTTACATAGGTATCACGAGTCATGAACATGTTTAGTAGAGTCTTGCGGATCGGTACGGAGACGTCTGAACTTATCTTCGAGAGGCTACCGAACCATTAGGAAACTTATCTCCACATGTGCTACCGGATCGGGCTACTGAACCATGTAAACTTATCTCCACATGTGAGCTAGGGCCGTGAGAGGCCGGGGCCGCGATAGAGGCCGAGGTGCAGCTTGTACGGCAACTAGAGCAACACATGTGGAGCCATCAGTTGCTCCAGCTCAGGAGCATATTCTAGATATGGTTGAGCCGGTGGGACCAGCTCAGGCACTAGCTATGCCCATTGTGATTCTAGTCCTTCAAAAGTTTTTGGCCCAGATATTGACTGTATGCACTTGCCTAGCTCAGGCAATTTCAGTTTAGGTTGCACCAGCCACTTCTCAGGCTGTGGGAGGTTCTCAGACTTCCACCGTCCGTACTCCTGAGCAGGTGGTTCTGGGACGTCAGACACCGGGGGTACTACCAGCCCAGTTGGTTACAGTGGCTCAGGCCCCGGTTAGCCCAGTAGAAGAGGCTAGAGCAGCTTGGGTGGCTCAGGCCTCCATCATTCAGTGGGGCTACATCAGAGGATGCTCATGATTTCATAGACTGATGCCAGGGGATCCTTCGCGCGACGGGTATTCTGGAGACTAGTAGAGTCTCATTTAATACTTTTTAGCTGTTGGGGGAAGCATTCTGATGGTGGGAGGCCTATGAGATGAGAAGACCAGCCGGTGCTGCACCACTTACACGGCATGAGTTCTCTGTTCTCTTCTTGGAGAAGTTTATTCCAGAAACCCACCGGGAGGAGTTGCGTAGACAGTTTGAGAAGCTACGCTAGGAGGATATGTCCGTGACCCAGTATGAGATGAGATTTTTTAGAGTTGGCTCGTCACGCGATCTGGTTGGTTTCCATAGAGAGGGAGAGGATTAAGAAGCTCATTCATGGCCTCAACTATGAAGTGCGCTTTGTCATGACTCGGGGGATTGCAGCTGGTGCTAGGTTCAATGAGGTGGTTGATATTGCTAGGTGACTAGAGCAGGTTCGTAGTTAGGAGCGCGAGGAGAGGGAGGCCAAGAGGCCTCATGGTTCAGGTTGTTTTAGCGATGTTTCTTTTGGAGGGCAGTCCCACCACAACAGGGGTCGTCTTTATAGGCCCGCTCAGATGCCTTGTCCGGTCCATCGTAGTGCATCAGCTAGCCATGGTTCATATAGTGCTCTCCCAGTTCAGAGTTTATCTCGTGCTCCATTAGTTCAGGGTTCATCTGTACTAGATTCTTCTAGCAGTTATTCTGGTTCTCGAGGTCCGATTCAGTTTACACCACCATTGGCGGATCAGAGTTGCTTCGAGTGTGGGAAGTTTGGACATGTATGGAGGCAGTGTCCCCGCTGTTTTGAAGGTCCAGTTCAACAGAGGGGTGAAGTTATGACTTCTGCACCAATTACTTTACCACCCGCTCAGCCAGCTTGGGGTGTTGCTCAGGCATCTAGAGGTCGCCCTTGAGGGGGAGGCCAATCAGGTGGCGGTCATGCTCGATTCTATGCTTTCCCTGCCAGGCCACATGTCATTGTTTCAAACGCAGTGATCACATGTATTGTCTCAGTATGCCACAGGGATCCTTCATATTATTTGACCTTGGTTCCACTTATATATGTATCATCATATTTTGCTGGTTATTTGGATATGCCTCGTGAGTCCTTAGTTTTGCATGTTCATGTATATACACCGGTGGGCTATTCTATTACTGTGGACCATGTGTATTGGGATTGTATGGTGACCATTGGAGGGATTGGAGACGAGACTTGATCTCTTATTTCTTAGTATGGTTGGTTTTGACGTGATTCTGGGCATGGATTGGTTGTACCCATGTCATGATATTTTGGATTGTCATGCTAAGACTATGCCGTTGGTGATGCCGGGGTTACCTAGGATCGAGTGGAGAGGTTCTCTAGACTATGTTTCTAGTAGGATGATTTCATATCTGAAAGCGCAACGAATGGTTGGGAAGGGGTATTTGTCATATTTGACTTTTGTGAAGGATGTTGGTGCTGATACTACTACCATTGATTATGGTTCGGTAGTGTGAGACTTTCCGGATGTTTTTCCTACAGATCTGCCGGGAATGCCTCCCGACAGGGACATTGATTTTGGTATTGACTTGGTGCCGGGCACTATGCCCATTTCTATTCCTCCGTATCATGTGGCACCGACAAAGTTGAAGGAATTGGAAGAACAACTTTAGGAGGTTCTTGTTAAAGGGTTCATTAGGCTTAGTTTGTGGCCTTGGGGTGCACCAGTTTTGTTTGTGAAGAAGAATGATGGTATTATGTGGATGTGCATAGACTATAGGTAGTTGAACAAAGTTACAATTAAGAACAAGTATCCTTTGTCGCGCATTGATGACTTATTTGACCAACTTCAGGGAGCTAGAGTGTTCTCTAAGAGTTATTTGAGGTATGGGTATCAACAATTGAAGATTCGGGACTCTGATATTCTGAAGACGGCATTCAGGACCCACTATGGTCACTACGAGTTCCTCGTGATGTCTTTTGGGATGACCAATGCCCCAACAACATTCATACATCTGATGAAGAATGTATTCCTGCCATATCTTGATTCGTTTGTCATAGTATTTATTTATGATATTCTGGTGTACTCACGTAGCCAGGAGGAGTATGCACAACATCTGAGGATTGTACTACAGAAATTGAGGGAGGAGAAACTTTATGCCAAGTTCTCCAAGTGTGAGTTTTGGCTCAGTTCAGTGGCGTTGTTGGGGCACGTGGTGTCCAGTGAGGCGATCAAAGTGGATCCGATGAATACTGGGGCGGTTCAGAGTTGGCCCAGACCATCTTTAGTGTTTTCTCACCTTGTTCGGATATCATCATCGCTTTGTGGAGGGTTTCTCGTCCATTGCAGCGCCTTTGACCAGGTTGACCCAAAAGGGTGCTCCATTCAGGTGGTCAAATGAGTGTGAGGAGAGCTTTCAGAAGCTCAAAACTACCTTGACCAAAACTCCAGTTCTAGTTTTGTTTTCAGCATTGGGATCTAATACAGTGTATTGTGATGCTTTTCGGATTGGTTTTGGGTGTCTCGTGATGCAGGAGTATAGAGTGATTTCTTATGCTTCACGCTAGTTGAAGCCTTATGAGAAGAACTACCTTGTTCATGATTTAGAGTTAGAATCCATCGTTCATGCATTAAAAATTTTGAGGCATTATCTCTATGACATGTCTTGTGTGGTATTTAAAAATCATCAGAGTCTTCAATACTTGTTCAAGCAAAAGGATCTAAATTTGAGGAAACGGAGATTGTTGGATCTGTTAAAAGACTATGATATTACCATTTTGTATTATCCCGGGAAGGCCAATGTAGTGGCTGATGCCTTGAGTAGAAAGGTGGTGAGTGTGGGTAGCCTTTCATACCTTCCTATTGGTGAGAGACCGCTTGTATCAGATGTTCAGGCCTTGGCCAATCGGTTTGTGAGGTTAGATATTTTGGAGCCTAGTCGGGTTCTAGCTTGCGTGGTTTCTCGGTCTTCTTTATATGATCGCATTAGAGAGCGTCAGTATGACGACCCACATCTGCTTGTCCTTAAGGACACGGTTCAGCACGACTATGCTAAGGAGGTTTCTATTGGGGATGATGGGGTGTTGTGGATGCAGGGTCGGATTTGTGTGCCCAATGTAGATGGGTTACATGAGCTGATTCTTGAGGAGGCCCACAGTTTGCGGTATTCCATTCATCCAGGTGTTGTGAAGATGTATTAGGACTTGAGGCAACACTATTGGTGGAGAAGAATGAAGAAAGATATAGTGGGGTTTGTAGCTCGGTGCTTGAATTGTCAGCAGGTGAAGTACGAGCATTAGAGGTCGGACGGTTTGCTTAAGAGGCTTGAGAATCCTAAGTGGAAGTAGGAGCGTATCACCATGGACTTCGTAGTTGGGATTCCGTGGACTTTAAAGAAGTTTGATGCTATTTGGGTAATTGTGGATAGGTTGACTAGGTACGCACATTTCATTCCAGTTAGGACTACCTATTCTTCGGAGCGGTTGGCTGAGATCTATATCCGTGAAATGGTTCGCCTTCATGGTGTGCCCTTGTCCATTATTTCATATCGGGGCACACAGTTCACATCGTAATTTTGGAGAGCAGTGCAATAAGAGTTAGACACATGAGTTGAGTATATGCTACGTGCTTGTGTCATGGATTTCGGGGATTCTTGGGATCAATTTCTACCGCTTGTAGAGTTTGCCTACAATAACAGTTGCCAATCGAGTATTCTGATTGCTCCATATGAGTCTTTGTATGGGAGGCGGTGTCGGTCTCCGGTTGGTTGGTTTGAGCGGGAAAGGCTAGACTACTGGGTACTGACTTGGTTCAGGATGATTTAGAAAAGGTTAAGTTGATTCAGGACCGGCTTCACAAAACACAGTCTAGACATAATAGTTACGCAGATCGGAAGGTTCGTGATGTTCCCTACAAGGTAGGGGAGAAGGTATTGCTTAGAGTTTTGCTCATGAAGGGTGTTATGAGGATCGTGAAGAAGGACAAGTTGATACCTCAGTATATTGGCCTTTTGAGGTGCTTCATAGGATTGGAGAGGTGGTTTACAAGCTTGCATTTCCACCTAGTCTATCATGCATTCATCCAACGTTTCATGTTTCCATGCTTCCGAAGTATTTAGGCAATCTGTCTCATATTTTGTACTTCAGCACAGTTTAGTTAGATAAGGATTTGACTTATGATGTGGAGCCACTGGCTATTTTGGATTGGCAGGTTCGAAAGTTGAGGTCGAAGAATATAACTTCAGTGGAAGTACAGTGGAGAGGTTAGCCAATCGAGGAGGCTACTTGGGAGACCGAGCGGGAGATGTAGAGTAGATATCTATACCTATTTGAGACTCCATGTATGATTCTAGACCCATTTAAGTATGAACATTTGTTTAGGAGGGGGAGAATGTGAGAGGAGGTCTGCAAGTGTGGAGTCGCTTCTGCGGAAGGGAGGTCGCAGAAGTGGAATTTAGTGAGACATGCGGAGGTCAGGTATTTTCGCAGAAGCGGACATTTGGGCACAGAAGTGCTTCTGTAGATGTGGCCTTGGGGGCGCAAAGTAGTGTGGCCGATGTTAAGTGAGTTCCGCAGGTGCTGAGCTTTCACCGCAAATGCGGTTCCCCAGAAACCGGACGATGGACGAAGGTGCGAAAACACTGGCAATGTATTAATTCGAAAGGGTTCCGAGATTTCTTCATTTCTGGACTTTGCAAGCTCGGTTAGATGCACAGATGGGTTTCACTAGATTTCAAGAGGCAAGCAACTTTTGATCAGTTCTATTCATTAATATTGAATACTCATTGAATTTCCCCATATATTTGGTGTTTTTGAGGTGAAAGTTTAGGATTTTGACCCATGTATTGGAGAGTAATATTTGGGGATTTGAGTGGCGATTTGAGGTCGGAATTGGGTGATTTTGATATGGTTGGACTCGTTGTTGAATGGGTATTCAGATTTTATATGTTTTGTCGAATTCCGAGACGTGAGCCCGGGATTGACTTTTTGGGTTGGCTTTTTAACTTTTGTTAAATAACTTCGCTTTATCATATTGAATTGATTGATATAACTTGTAATGATTGTATTACGTTGTTTGTGACTAGATTCGAGTAGTTCAAAGGCCGATTTGTGAGGCACAGGCTTGTCTGAGTAGGGATTTGCGCGGTTTGAGGTAAGTAACACTTCTAAACTTGATACTGAGGGTATGAATCCCTAAATTACATGTTATGTAGTTGATGTTGAGGTGACGCACATGCTAGGTAATAGGCATGTAGGTGTGCACCATAGTAATTGTGACTCGGTTGATTCCGTGGAAGAGTGTAGTGACCCAAACTTTATGTTATTCATGTAATTTCTATGTGTTCAAAAATATTGAGCTGTGATCCATTTTAGAAATCATGTTAGGCTATATGCTGGTACTATTGGGACCCATAGAGGTCTTTTCTGTTGTTGAGTTATTTTCTTAAGTTGCAGTTATTTACTCAGTCACATTCATCATTTGAATATCATATCTCATTTTCTATTATCATTTATTGTTACATCATGTATCATTATTTTGGCTGATTGGCATGACATTTGTGAGCCTGAGAGATTGGAGAGATTAATGACTGAGTGAGGCCGAGGGCCTGATTGTGAGTGATATTTATGATGGGATCGGGCTACACACCGCAACATGCCATATTGACTTATATTATCGCTTGGGCAGGATTTGCCCCTCCGGAGTCTAACATACCATCAGTGAGCGTAGGTACCATTGAGTGCTGAGTGCGAGTACCGAGTGATTGAGAGTGTTGAGTGATTGGGAGTGCCGAGTGATTGAGCGTGTTGAGTGAGGTTGAATACTCCGAGATCATAAGTATATGAGTTTTATCACTGTGTTGCATTACAAGTGACATGCATATTTGACATGTAGACATAGAGATGTAATATTCCTCGTGTTAGCTATACTTGGTATATTTACTAGTATTGAGCCTAAATTGTCAAACTTGAAAGCATGCCTACTTTTCTGTACGGTGTCCAACTGATTATGAGATTTTCTCTGAATAATTACTGTCATTTCCTGTCATATCTATGATGTTATTATCTAGTTGGATTGTACCTTATCTGAGCTCCTCATTGCTTTCAGCCCAAGGTTAGTCCTGTTACTTATTGAGTACATTGGGTCGGTTGTACTTATACTACACTCTGCACTTTGTGTGCAGATCTAGGTAATTCTGGGTGCGGTGGTTGCTAGACTTGGAGCTTTTTCTGCTTGGAGACTTGTGGGGTAGTTGCTTTGGATTCCACAGACCTCGACGCTCCTTCTTTTAAGTTTAATTGAAACTGTTCTATCTTTCCAAACAGTTGTATTAGAAGTTTTGACTATGTTGATATTTAGTATCTCATGTACTCAGCGATACCCGGATTTTGGGGGATTTTGTATTGAATCGCGGTATTTCTTATCGATTATTTATGAGATTTTTCACTGTTAAACTTAATTCATCAATGTTTTCAATTTAACAATGTGTAGTTATTGGTGATTGTCAGCTTGCCTAGTTCTATGATAGACACCTTCACGACATGTTGAGTTTAGGTCATGACAATTGACCTTTTGGGAATTCTTCAAAGATAAAATCTTTATGGATTAGGATCACTTCCTAAAGTATTGTTTTACTTTCTTGGTTAATGATTGGCTTGGATTTTCATGGTTGGAGTGGTAGAGCGAGGTTTCTACGTGATATGAGGTTGAAGGCTAGCCCGGATAAGGTAAGTATCTCGCCTAATCTTATTGAGGGAATAAACCTTAGGATGTGACCTTATTTGTCTAATTAGATGTGTGAGAAGCGACATATATGCAAGGTGACAAGCGTATATATGAGTGTTATGTATGATTCATGACCTGAGTAGTCTTTAGGCCGTACCATGCTTTGTTTTGATATTTTCCTCCCTTCTAGCATGCTTTATATGTTCGTTCGACTACGTGAGCTTCTTGAATCATAAGCTTTGCATCTCTTCTCTATTTGCAAGCTCCTTGGATGTAACATGATTTTTAGTGCATATCTTCTTTATATGCTCGCTCTGGAATGTATACATATTTTTTATGCATATCTTCTGTATATGATGCTTTACTTGTCGAAGTGATTCACGCTACATATCTACTCTATATGCTAGTCCGTGTAACTTTACGTATTTATTCAAGCATATATTCTCTATATGCAAATGATGGCGGTTATTTGATACTTACACATATCTTCTCTATATGCAATTGTTGACGAGTTGCTTTATATCAAATGCGTATCTTCCTTATATGCTGAATTGTTAGTTGTTTACAATGCTTGTGTATATCATTTCTATGTGCAACGATGGCCTTATCTAGACTACAGGTTTAGATTTTGATACTGTTGCTGGGAATATATGTAGGCTATTGATCTGTACAGGTTATGTAAATTGAGTATCCTTGACCTAGAGCCTCGTCACTACTTCACCAAGGTTAGTCAGGATACTTACTGAGTACATATGGTCGGTTGTACTCATACTGGACTTCTGCACCTTTCGTACAGATCTTGGAGCTTAGTTGTTGTGGATGACATAGTCTAGTATTGAAGTTGTATCGGCAATCTAGATTCAAACTACTGCTTGTTCATGGTAGTTTAGGACTTATAATCCAGCTTATGTAAACTTCAAACTAATTGTTGTACTAGAGTTATATTATTAATTTTAATAGCTCATGACTTGTACTACCAATTCTTCGGATATGGTATAGAATTAAGCTATTTTATTCAATGATTTTTGGTGATAATTTATTCGAGTTGTGTTATTTGTTGTTTGGCATACCTAGCATGTTGTGTTAGGTGCCATCACGACTTGGAGCGATTTTGGGTCGTGAAAAGTTGGTATCAGAGCTCTAGGTTCATAGATTGTACAAGTCATGAACATGTGCTTAGTAAAGCCTTTCAGATCGGTATGATGATATCCATACTTATCTTTAAGAGGATATAGGGCATCTAGGAAATTTTACCTTCTTTATTTCTTTATGGTGCGGTTTTAATTCATCTTGAAACTTGTATCTTTGATTTTTCTTCCATTCACTCGTGTATGATATTGAGCACTCGGTATCAGCTGTGCGCCAACGACTTGTGATGCCGTGAATGAGGTGCGAGATGTGCTTCTGTGCTGTGAAGGTAGGCCAATCTGGAGGACTTGAGGCCAAGTTTAGATCGAAGCGTGTCCTCGGTAGATTCAGTTGTGTGACTATGTGCCTTTGGACTTTTATGTCTGGTAGTATCCCTAGGAGTGGAATTGATGGTTCAGTGAGTTGCGAGTAGCTATGTCGTGAGTATTATGTGACTGAGGAATATGCTTAGATAGTGTGGATGTGACGGGAAGCTTGGGATGTGAAGGGAATATGGATGCTTGATTATCATCTTGATACGCCATGCAATCTCGAGTTATGAGTATGCTGATGGAACTTTTAGTTGTTCATTTCTAGAATGAAGTATATTTTTGTGTCTTGTTGACGAGTGTAGACTCAGGAAGATTAATTGATTGCATAAGTGGTTGTCACCATGGGTATATCATAGAAAGGTGTCAATTTAAGGCTAAGCAGGTGGGTTATTCTTTGCGAAAAGGTTTTAGGTTGTGTGATTCTTATGAGGTTTCTACGAAGAGTTTTCTTTCTATGCATTGGGATGTATATTCTATGATTAGAGTTTGGATCAATTGAATAAGTTTGCACGACTATCACAAGGATGCGTTTTCACTTGGCGGATGATTTGAAAGGTGTGATGACTAGTGTTGCATGAGCTTATGAGGAGATTCGGCTGGATGACTGCACGAGATCATGGCAGTTATTAAGGAAGAGTATTGTAGTTTATCATATGAGGTGTTTTGTGGCTTCGAGCCAAGTGGGGGAGTCGACTATCGACGATCGAAATGCTTGGTTATGTGTTACATTGGTCCTTGGACTAAGGCATACTTGTGGATCAATTATGACTTGAAGAGGACGACTTTAAAGATGATGCAAGCAAGGAATTTGCTGGATACAGGATGTAATATGCTTTATTGCTACATAAAGGTTGTGGAGTTACTCAAGTTTGATACCCGTTTTTGATGTAGCGCGCAAGGAGAAGGGATTTACTCGGTTGCTTAAAAATGGGGTTGCTTCTTAAAGTATTGGTGTGCTAATGGAGTACAAGTCGATTGGCTGTGCATTGGACATTAGAGTAGGTTGTATAATTCTTGAGAAGGTTCTAATGAGATTCATATGTGGTATTTAAGGGTTCCCGGATTTGTGTATGTCTAGGATTTGAAATTTGCATTGGATGGTACCACGAATTGCAATATTTCTATATCATTATTAATTATACATTGCAATATTAGAGTGATGAGAGGGACAACTTAGGATTCACAGAAGGTGTCTTCATAGTGGGTATCTCAGTCTGAGGTACTAGTGGGTACATTAGACGGAATGAAGTGGTGCAGGAGTCTTAAGATGACATAGTTCATATTGGGATCACTTGGGATGAGTATTGATTGAGGTACATAGTGTGTTGAGAAAGGGACATGCTATCTAGAAGGTAAGTCAAGAGGAATCTAAAAAAGTTGGGTCAGCTTAGCGGTGGATTGGATCAATATAGTAACAGAAATGATCGGTTCCTTTGTATGATAAGGCTTTATAGGTGCTTTGTGGTAATACGTTTGGGTTTGGCAGTTTGCATGACTCGGTTGAGTTAGAGGGAATTAGTTTTGATGATTTAGTTAGGTGCAAATGGGTTAGGAAGAGTTTGCAATGGATTTTGACCACGACTTGTGTCACGACCCAAAAACAACCAACCGGTCGTGATGATACCTAACTAACTTGCTAGAGAAGCCAATCAAAACAAAAGTGAAATATAAATACCGAACTAACAGAAATAAAACAATTCAAAGGTCAATTAACATAAACAACCACATTTGTACATAACAAATCCTTCAGAACTAGTAAATACAGAGTCATGAGCTCTAAAACAGAAATACAAGTCTGAAACACTAAATAACAATATTGTCTCAAATAAAGACAAAAGTACAAAATGGAAAGAGATGCAAAGGCTGCTGTCAAGATGCAGCTCTACCTCGTCTCTCGGATGACAAACTCAACAATAAGCCTTAACTACTAGTGGCTCGGTCCACCACCTGGATCTGCACAACTAAGTGCAAAGTGTAGTATGAGTATAACCGACTCATGCACTCAGCAGTGTCATAACTAACCTCGGCGAGATAGTAGAAGCAAGAATTATAAATGGCGCTCGCTAATCACCTTTATAGTTTATAATTCCTATAAGTACAGAATAATAATATGAACAAGTCATGAACCACAACAATACCTACCTTGATGTACACAATTACTTAAAGTGCTCTGCTTAGTCAACAACCTAACATATGAAGAAGATATGCAAATAAATCAGGTAAACAACCAAGGAATTTGGAAGTAAAGATAAAATGCAATAACCAAATCAAATACTGGCTAGATTTTCCTCAGAATTTCTATAACCGTACCAAACCACTGTTCAGTTTCCTCAAACCGCATGTACACCATCAAGAAGGCACATGAGAGGGTGACCCTAAGGGGATGGATCCATATTCACACGCTGTACGATGAAGTTATGTGCAAATAACCATATTCTGCCCGGCGTGGTCACAAGCTCAATATCACAATCCGTCTGGCGTGTTCACATGCTTTATATCACAATCTGCCCGACGTGGTCACATGTTCAATATCACAATCTGCCCGGTGTAGTCACAAGCTCATTATCACAATTCGGACCGCATGATCTAGTGCTACCAGTCCAAACCATATCACACAAAAAGCATATATACAGGAATACATGTACATAATCAATGGATATGAAATTTCATACTCCTGGATTGGTATAAGTGACATGCTAAGGTATATGCATGTGCAAAGTGTGCTATCATAGCTCAAATCTGGTAATTACATCACAGAAGCAACAAATATCAGGTTCAATCAGGAAATTTACCTCTATGTAACCTCAAACGTGGCTCAAATAGTTTACAACATGAGTACAAATATAAGAGTCACCACAATATAAAGCTTAACAACCAATCCAAGGCATATCATAGCCTAAACACTACCACGAGCGAGAAAAATATCTCGGTGCACGCACATAGGCTCAACCCCACACATGCACACCACCCATACATGTAGCTATCACATATAACTCAGGCAACTAGTGCCTCAACCAAGTTTAGTTAAGATACTTACCTCAAGCAAGCCAAATCAATCCTCTAATAAGCCCTTCCCACGTGAATCAACCTCCAGAAGACTCGAATCTAGCCAAAATAACTTAATAATATCAATAGAACCATAGAAAACAACCCCAAACAATAAAGCTAAGATCCTTATCGAAAATAAAAAGTCAACCCAAAAAGTTAACCCCGGGCTCAAACCCTAAAACCCGTCGTAACTCACAAATTACGAACACCTATTCCAAAACGAGTCCAAATATGTGTGTTTCATCCAAATCCGACCTCAAATCATCGATTTATATTTTAGATTTTTTTTTACTAAAATCCCTAATTTCTTCACTTAGATTCACCAATTAAATGCTAAAATCAAGGTTGAAATCATGAATGATGAACAAATCTGATTCAAAAACACTTACCCCAATCTGAATCGTGAAAATCCCCTCCAAAATCGCCCAAATCCGAGCTCTATATCTAAAAATATGTTAAATTGACTAAAACCCTCGAAAAATGGAGTACTTATAGTCTGCCCAGGCATACCCTTCGTGATCGCGGGACCAACTTTGTGATCGCAGAGCACAACCAATCAATGCCCCAGAGACGCCCTACGAGAATGTGAGATCCCGATCGCGGACATGATGCACAACACCCCTGATCCAACACGAGTACGGTCTCCCTCTCGCGATCGTGAAGGCTAAAAGCCTAACGCCCTCAACTGGCCTGCCATTCTAAGAGAACGCATCTACCCTCTCGCGAGCACGAAGGCCACTGCCTCAACCAATTTCGGCAAGAAGCAACTTAAAATGTTTCATTAACCCCACATACTACAATTTTGTGTCATATCCATGGCCTATTTCCAACCCCACAATATATTTGAACTCATAACCTCTTGTATGAAAGCTTAGAAGTAGGACTTACCCAGATGAAGGATAATCTAGTAATTGACTTTCTTGATTCTTGAAGATTGGATGATTGGGAGGTTAGGGTTTCTCCTTCTCTCTCTTGACTCACCAGAAAATCGTCCCAAATAAAGCCCCAAAGGCTATTTATTAAAATGGGGTCGGTTTGTAAAAACCCCAAAATTTTCACAGCCGCGGCGCGGCACAGTAGTGACAAATGTACCTATAAATGAAATTTTAAAGTGTTCTGGAAATCCCCACAGGCGCGCCGCATGGGGCGGCGCGGTAGTGTCACATTCTGCGAGCTTTCGGCAATTTGGTCATAACGTCTTGTAGGAGTGTCCAGATGACGAACAGTTTAAAGAGTTAGAAACTAGACTCGAAGATATTTCATTTTATAGGTTGTTCATCACATAACCCCTTATATATATGTAGATAAGGTCGTCCAAAGTTTTGTCTTGTGCGTACTCATTTGGAACTTTAATGTATCATGTAATTTTCCAACTTGGCTTAGACGTAGGCCTCTCCTTAGACCCCGTGTCACTTATAATATGCCTCGTACACTTATTATCATATCCAATTGATATCCATCAAATTAATAGTCCTTGTCTGCACATAAAATAATATAATTAGCACAAATCAACTTTATTAATAGCGCTTAAGAACTTCAAAATTTTTCGTGGTGCTACATTCACAGAAGCAGAAGTTGATAGAATGAATATCGTTGAAGGTATGCAATACGCATTTGTGGGTAAGTTATCCTATGGTTGGCCAGAACTTCAAGAGTTACGTCGAAGTATACCAGTTCAATGCGGTGTCAAAGGAGAATGTAACATTGGTTTTTTGAGAGATAGGCATATTTTAATTATATTGACATTATGGGGAGATTTCATAAACCATACGTCAAAAGGTGCTTATTATGTTAAAGCTAAGGATGGTTATGAATACCAAATGAGGCCGCTTATATACGATGCTAAATTCAGAGTAGGAGAAGAAACACCAATGGCTATGGATTGGATTTTATTTCCAAGTTTGTTATCAACTTACTTTGTCAAAGAATGTTTATTCTCATTAGCTTCATCCGTGGGGAAGCCAATGTATCTTGTTCTGGCTACAATTAACAAAACTCGACCAAGTTATGCAAGGGTAAAGGTACTAGTTGATCTACTAGTAAACTTACCGAAGAAGGTACATATGGATATAGAGAATGAAGTTACAGGTGAGATAAAGACGAAGTGGGTGAAAATTTAATATGATTTTTTATCCAAGTACTGCCAGCAGTGTAAATTGCAAGGGCATGACGAGATAGATTGTTGGAGGTTACATACTGAATTGATGGAAAACAATAAAAATAAACGAACTGTACACGAGGAAATTAGAGGTAATGTCAAGGCTCCAGTGATGATTATTAGCAGTGGCAAGGTTGTGGGTAAGGATGGAGAACAATGGAAGGAGGTTAGGGATAATCGTGTAAAGAATGCCAAATAGGATGAGGTGCAAGTTGGAATTGGAAAGAAAATAGTTCTAGCTAATAACGTGGCAGTTCAACAAGTGCAAACGAATAATAAATTTTCAATTTAAGAGGTTGAAGAGGGGCAGAAGGAAGCTGATGACCAGTTAGCATTGGTGGAAGAAGTTAATGAAAATCAAAGCCCTAAACCTACTCCTAAGAGTACTAGAAAATTGAATCTGGCAGTTGTTGTGTATATCCCTGATTCAACTGGGAATAGGGCTTTCAAAGGAGTTACAAATGAGAATCTTGATAAAGTAAGGAATGAAGAAGCAAAGAAAAAGGAATCCACTGCCTAGTGGGTAAATAGAGGTAATAACCTTGTCACGACTGATCAGTCTTGTCAGGAGATGCCCGTTTATATAATAATGATTGATGAGATAAATAAGGTGAATGACAAGATTAACTTCATTGGGGGTAGATTATGGTGTGATAAGGTCTAGTAGGAATCAAAAGAGAGTGAGTTTCATGCAGAAAATGATGAAGATTATGAAATTGAAGAGGGGGAACAAGGAGAAGAGGAGCAAAGTGTTAATGTTAAGAGAGCTGAAGTGCAGTCCAAAGAGAATGCAACAAAGGTTACTGATGGTTAGGTACAAAGAAAGCACCAAATTAAGCACAATGCAGGAGAACAAAATCAGAACCCTAATCTTGATGTGAACCCTAACCCTAGTCAAAGCCCCATAATAGACCATAGTCTAGCTACAGTGAACCCTAATAAGGAAAGCATAAAGATGACTGATCTAGTTGATATATGTCAACCTTACGATGCAGACATGATCCACCATAGCAAGGAAATGGAAGGTAGAATGCAACAATATATGCCACCTAGCTCTACAGATCTTCTAAGGAAGACTTTGGTGCCACAGGAGAAAACTGGGAATGCAGTAATTGCTAAAATATCAGCTGCACCAACTGGTCAAGTATTGAAGGACAATGTGAATAAGAGTTTAATCCTTAACCCTACAAAGTATCAAATGGTGTTACAAGAACAACCCAAAGAGCAGAAGGACTATTTGGCAAGTGTAGGAAAGGACCTAGATGAGGAATCTACTGAAATTTGTTTATGAATGATGCTTGACAAGGTGATCTTTCGCCTAGACATATTGAGTAAACCAAATCAAATGGCAGAGGAAGAAAGAATCAAGCAAAGGAGCTACTCGGAGTTCAGGTTACTGGGTGCAAACAAAAAGAACTGTATCTAAATTCGATATCGAATAATGAATGCGCTTATATGGAATATTAGATCTGTTAAGACCAAGAGAGATTTTGAGAGGCTCATCACAATGCATAGAAAATATCAATTTCAATTCATAGGACTTATGGAGCCAATGCAGCAGTCCAGGAAAATAGAGAAGTACAAGCGAACGATTGGGTTTGCTCAAGCTATTGTTAATGTCTCTAACAAAGTGTGGGCTTTTGTAGATGAGAGATGTGATATCAGTATCTTGCATCACTTGGAACAACAAATGACTCTGAAGCTTTTTGATAGAGAAACTAACAAATAATTAATTTTCGCATTGGTGTATGCTAGGTGTGATGCAATTTATAGAATTGAACTTTGGGATTCTTTATATGATCTAGCACAATATATGAGGTTGCTTTGGATTGTAGGTGGGGATTTCAATGTGACATGGGATGAAGAAGAAAAATTTGGATGTCTGACAGTCTCAAATAATGACGTAGATGATTTTAAACACTACCTGAACACATGTACCTAGCTGATATGGGCTTTGAGGGCAGCATATACACTTGGTGGAATGGAAGAGCTGAAGAAGACTGCATATTTAAGAGATTGGATAGGTGCTTCTAAAATAATGAGTTTCAATAGATGTGGCCAATGTTTGAAGTCACTCATCTATCAAAGATAGGGTCGGATCATTGCCCTTTGCTGATCAAGGAAAATCCTGATGTTATTCCCATAAAGAAGTCCTTCGGATTTCTAAACTTCAGGGTTAAATATGAAAGCTTTCAGGAAAATTGGCATGTAGATTTTTTCATGCTTGCTAGGACATCATAGGGGATGCCATTATTGACATGGTGAAGGCTTTCTTTAATGGGCAGGAACTACCAAAGTTTGTAACTCATACAAATTTGGTACTGCAACATAAAAAGAAAGAGGTGAATATATTTTCAGACATAAGGCCAATTAGTCTTACCTTCTTCATAAGCAAAGTGATTTCAAGGGTGATTCATGAAAGGCTAGTTGCCTTACTTCCTAACTTAATCTCGGATGAGCAAGTAGTTTTTGTGAGAGGAAGAAGCATTGTTGAAAACGTATTGCTAACCCAAAAGATAATTACTGATATAAAAAAGAGAACCAAACCTGGTCCTAATGTGGTACTAAAACTGGACATGACAAAGGCCTATGATAGGCTCTCACGGCTGTTCCTGACCAAGATGTTGAGGAAGATGGGTTTCAATGAGAGATTTATTGGTTTGGTGTATGGTATTATATAAAATAATTGGTACTTAATGCTTATGAATGGGCAACCATTTGGTTTCTTTAAATCAACTAGAGGTGTTGAGTAGGGAGATCCCTTATCGCCTAGTCTTTTTAAACTTGTTGCCGAAGCTCTTTCAAGGGGTTTGAATGCTCTTCATATGAACCTCTGTATTTGTGGATTTGGTATACCTAAATGGAGTCCCAAGATCAATCACCTTGCCTATGCAGATGACACCATAATTTTCTCATCTTCATATGCAACCTTTCTTGAGTTGATCATGGACGTTTTGTATGCCTATGAGGTTGCATCTGGTCAGCTAATAAACAAAATAAAATCTGCCTTATATTTGCATCATTCAGCTAGTGAAGAAGTGGTTGACAAAGTTTAACGGATTACAGGAATTGATAGACAAAAGTTCCTATTCACCTATTTAGGGTGTCCAATTATGTACAATAGAAGGAATATGAATCATTATTAGGGGCTTATGAATAATATTTTGGAAAATTTACAATCTTGGAAGGAAAAGTTATTTTCAATTGGAGGACGAACAATTTTGACGTCACATGTTTTGCAAAGCATGACTACTCCCTTGCTTTCAGCCGTGAATCATCCTAACTCTGTGATTAATAAGTTTCATAAGCTTCTTGCTAGGTTTTTCTGGAGCAGTTCTATTGATGGAAGAAGTAGGCACTAGGCATCTTGGGACACCTTGTGTTCACCAAAGGATGGGGGAGGAGTAGGGTTTAAGTCCTTACATGATATCTTCAAAGCTATGTTTTGCAAACTTTGGTGGAATTTTAGGTCCAAACCTTCTTTATGGAGTTCATTTATGAGCCTAAAGTACTGCAGAAGATGAATGCCATGGTGGTACCTCAGAGGACTGGTGGCTCACACGTATGGAGAAAAATACTTGAATGTAGGGATCAAATTGAGCATCAAATTGGTTGACATGTTAGAATGGGTTCCTCGCTGTTTTGGTTTGAAAACTAGATAGGTTTGGGTGACGTATATTTAATCACACCCCCATATTTCTTTTGTGATGAATCAATCCAGAATGCAGGGGATGTTGTGCAAGATGATAGGTGGAATAGTAATAAGCTTAAGGAAATCTTATCGGAGGAATTGGCTGCCCATACTATTGCCAATATTAAGCCACCAAGTGTACAAAATGAACAGGACAATCCTTACAAGAAGATTTGGGGAAAGGGGCTACCTTTCAAAATTTCCTTCTGCATGTGAAAAGTTTGGAAGAACAAGTTGCCACTAGATGATTTCGTGAGGATATTGGGACAATTAATAACATCTAAATGTTGGTGTTGTGTGAATCCAAATGAAGAAATTTTTCACCATCTGTTTTTCAAATCTTATGCTACTAACAAAGTGTGGTCATACTTCCTATCATGTGCAGGGATAGAAATAGAGGGACTATCATTTCATCAAGTAGTCATCAAATGCTGGACTGCTAATGTTGTGCCGAGATTACAACCAATTATGCAAGCATTACTATCCATTATTTTGTGAGAACTTTAGAAGCGAATAATTGTCTACAAATATGGAGATCCAGTTACTATAAGTAGGGTAATATATCAGGTGTCTACTATTCTTCAATCACTTGTTAAAGTGAGAAAGTTATGTCTTCAAAATGTTTCTCATAAGTGGCCTGTCATACTGCATGTAATGGAGCATTACACTCCTTGTTTGAAGATTACAAAAGTAATATGGGAATACCATAATCCGGGGTGGATCATGGTGAACACCTATGGAGCTTCTAGGGGCAATCTAGGTAGGAGTTCAATTGGTAAGAAATGAATATGGGGATGTAGTATATGCGTATGGCAAGGAAGTACGAGAGGGTACCAATACAAAAGCTGAAGCAAAGGTAGTAGTAGATGCTTTGAAGTACTGTATTGAGCAGGATTATGTTCTTATTGATTTTCATGCCGATTCAATGCTACTTCATAATGTAATATCTAGAGAATGGGTTGTCCCATGGTCAATTGCAGTATATGTGAAAGAAATCAAGGAGCTCATGGTACGAGCTAATGTCACAATGTCACATACCCTTAGAGAAGGAAATATGTTGGCAGATCACCTTGCAAACTATGCCTTGGATATAGGCCATATAGAATGTCACTGTTTTGGAGATCTGGATATTCAAGGAAGGCGGATTGTCAATAATGATAAACTACAATGCCCATATATAAGGATCAGAGTTGCAAGAAGGTAGGAGATGAGGAGGGAAGGAGTACAAAGGAGAAGAAGAGCACTGGAGATAATATACACGATCAATATGTTCAAATCCCTAAGGAGGAGAACATGAGGGTTGTTTTTATACTAACATTGTGTTCTATTTTGCAAGAGATGTTATCATACCCATGCCTTACCATTCGACACAAATTCAAATGTCACATACCCTTAGAGAAGGCAATAGGTTGGCAGATCACCTTGCAAACTATGCCTTGGATGTAGGCCATATAGAATGTCACTGTTTTGGAGATCTGGATATTCAAGGAAGGCGGATTGTCAATAATGATAAACTACAATGCCCATATATAAGGATCAGAGTTGCAAGAAGGTAGGAGATGAGGAGGGAAGGAGTACAAAGGAGAAGAAGAGCAGTGGAGATAATATACATGATCAATATGTTCAAATCCTTAAGGAGAAGAACATGAGGGTTGTTTTTAATACTAACATTGTGTTCTATTTTGCAAGAGATGTTATCGTACCCATGCCTTACCATTCGACACAAATTCAATGAATACCATTCCCTTGAAGGTGTGTCAATGGTAAGCACAAGTATAGAAACAAGATGGCAAAGAAGGAAACTGGAACTGAACAATGCTATATCTCTCGAGTATAGTAAGCAAGTACTAAAGATCCAATTGCCATGACCCAAAAATCCAACTAGTCGTGATGGAACCTAACCCAACCTGCTAGGTAAGCCAATTAGCAACAATACAACTCAAATGAGATCTACTGAGAAAAATAATAATAATAATATAGCTAAACCTTTATACAAAGAATCCCAAGGACTGGTAGTACAAATCACGGCTTCTAAGATTTGGAGTTTACAAAGCTAGTATGAAATAAATACATCATTTGTTTGAAATGTACATAAACAGATTTTTGACAAATATAAAAGCTACCATGAACAAGAGGCAGCTATAATCGGAACGCAGGTTCATCTTCAAAGCCATCTCCCTCCATACACAACATAACAACTCCAAAATCTGCACGCAAGGTGCAGAAGTGTAGTATGAGTACATTCCACCCCATATACTCAATAAGTAACAACCCTAACCTTAGGTTGAAAGTAGTGACGAGCTTGGACAACTATCAGAGTCCAACACCAATAACCAAGAATAACTCGTAACAACATAATGAAAACAGTACAAGTAATACTCAAAGATATGATGCTCAGCTCGTTCATAGTTACAGAAAATAGGTATGCTTTTCAGGTATAACAGTAAAACCCAAGTCTTTCACCGAAGTCACCAAAATGTGAGTATATTAGAAAACTGTGATTTTCCCCAAAACATTCAACGACAGAGATAAGATTCTCCATTATCAGATAACATGAAGAAAGTACATCTCTATGCTTACATATCAATGTGTATGAGAAGTCATCAATGTCACAATACCGTATAGAATGAGGAAATCGATTTCTATGCCTACATGCCAAGTATGCATGTCAAATGTAATGCACCAAAGTGATAAGCACATCAACTCATTCTTTGAACACATTCCCGAAGGATAACATCATATGATAAGAGCATCCAAAATACATTTTGAACATATACCTTTCAACACAAAGCTTATTCAGAATAGTTGATTTATAAAGAATAACTCGGTACTTATAAGAACATCATGGAATTCAATTCTAGGAAAGAAGTTTAGCCAACATAACTCGCTTTGAGATTTCCTTAAATTACTACAACGTTTCGTAAATTCTAGCAATCCCAATCTATTTTGAGACATAATAAAATTGAACACAAATTAGGAAGGTATTCATGGTTTCAGCTCATTTGAGCATTTTATGAAATACTAGGTGTGCAAATTTGGCTACAAGGTTCTTCTACGAGATTTCCTTCATTCTACAACCCAATCTTTACTTATTTGAGCTCAACAATCATCCCACAAACCTTATTAGTACATGCATGTATAAATAATACTTTTACACCCAAGAACCATACTCCTAATCAACCATCTTCTATCCAAATCCGAAATTGAAAACTAGGGTATGAAACCTTACCTCTTAGATGAAGAACTTGAGAGATTTCTTGTTGGATTTCAAGGCTTGAGCAATATTTGATGAACAAGATACTTGAGCTTCTTCCTCTCTCTAGAACACTCTCACTTCTCTCTAAAAATATCAGGTTTTAGCTCAAACATGACTTAACCCCTCTCTATACTTGGCCTTGGGGGTATTATATGGGCTCCTACATGCGCGGACGCTCACCTGGGCTAGGGGCCGCGTATCTGGCCACGCACACAAGGAAGAAACTCACAAATATGTGCGGCTGTGCATCTGGGCACGCATATGACATATGTCCAGTAAAATGGCCATAACTCTCTATAGAAATATCTAAATGATGAACAGTTTGATGAGTTGGAAACTAGACTCAAAGGGCTTTAATGTGATATGTAGATCACCACCTAAGTCATTATATTGAGGGAGTTATATTCATTTGAAGTCTAGTCTTGTGCCAATTGAAATATCCTTTCCACTTAATGTATCCAATTTGTTCTACGCAAGTTCTTGCCATTCACAAAACTCCTTAGTATGTTCCAACACACCTTAAATATATATTATCAATTCAAAATGATGTGGATCTATCCCATAGGTCTCCTTTAATACTCAAATACGTTATTTCCAAATACCGTTGGCGCACTTTAAAATCTTAAATCATTAGGAAATTTTAACGAGGCCTTACATAGACATCTTGATTGGGCCTACCAATGGGCCCTCAAATCAACTTCGGTCATCCCCAAATGGATAAATGGCCCTCCAAAACTCCACAATGACCTAACCATAGCACCTACTACCATCTAGCTAACTTTGGCCACATCTTCACAGTCCGCAATTCCGAAACAATCTACTTCTGAGAACTCCTAGTCTCCAAATCCATAGAACACATGAATCACCATAGCCGATCCCAACTCCAGCACTCGAATAACTAACACATCATCCCCACAAGAAATACTTCTATAATTCTTCCATGCCACATAGCAAAATCTGAACATCACCAGTCGATCAACCAGGCGAGTACCACAATACCAATGAAACATCCGTAAGTCAAAACACAGTGTGCCTTCTGAAATGCGCACCATTCTCATGTAATACCAAGTAGTAATATCATTAATCTAATCATTTGAAACCGTCCATGTTATATAAGAATTCATGACCCTCCTTTTGGAACTAAATTGTATACTTGCACATGCAAATCCCAATCTCACACCACGCATCGCCTCTATCATGCCATCATATAGAAATACGCGAACATCATTATCAACTCTGAGTCACAAGCAAAATACATACTTGATCAGTCAGAAACCTACCACTTGATCCCATCCAGGAGAATATCACAACACGTCACATACTCCTCGTACATGTAGATAATACCCATCTCAAATTGTGGTAGAAATGATAGAGAACACTTCGAAACCCATTTGCACATATCCAAAACATTGGAACTGAACACCTTTAACTCAACCAAGTCGTCAAACCCAAGGGTATTGCCACAAAACACATGTAGATACTCACCACACTATAAGAACCAATAGAACCTATTATACCCATAACTATGCTGGTCCGATCTACCACCGAGTTGTCCTATTCCTCCGAGTTCCTTCCGAATTACCCTCAAATGGACACTTCTCCTTGCCAGAACATCACGATCCTTACTCAAAGCTCAGCACAAGAGATCCTAACATAAATCTACACTTCCCTAAGGCCCATAAGCCGATGTATTCCCTCTTAAGCACCCCAAAAGTACCACATTAGAGACACCCACTATGAAGAAACCTTCTGTGAATTTAAAGTTGTTCCTTTTACCTTTATGATACTGAAATGTAGAATCCATAATAATATAGATTCTAGCCATATATAAATCCGAAAAATTCTTGATTTCTACATATAAATCTTGAATTCATTAGAACCTTTTTGAGAGTCATACACTCTGCTCAAATCTTAATTGCACCGGCCAAACGGGCCGAATGACCTATGCCCCATTAGCACGATAACACCCAAAGAAGTAACTCCGCCTTAACACAACCGAGAAAATTCCTACGTCATACACCGTACATACTTCACGAATAACAACTCAATCATTCCATGATTCCCATATACCCATAAAGCGTAATACACCATACATACAGAAATTTCCTTTCTTAGGCCATCCTCAAAACCAACCTCTGCAAGTCATAACCGATCCACAAGTATGCCTCAGATCGAAACCAGTACAACACATAACCATGCAATCAAATCGTCGATAGAAAACTCCTCCACTTGGCTCAAAGCCATAGATCAAAACACTAGATAACTCACAATGCCCATACTCTATTACTGCCATAATACCGTAGTCAGATTCAACTAAATCCTTCTTAAGCTTATGCAACACAAACCATAAAATACCTCAAACCATCTACTAAGCTCGTATTGATTGTTGTGATAGTCAGGTCAACTTTCTCAATCAATCCAAACTCAAATCGCAACACATTAACCCACTGGTAGAAAATAAACCCTCTATACAATATCATAAGGATCACACATCCGTAGATTACCCCACAGGTGATAACCCACCTACTCAACCTCAAACTGACATCTCTCTACACCTTTTCACAACCATAACTACTATACAATCACTTAATCTTCCTGAGTCAAAACTCATCAACAAGACATGATAATCTACTTCGTTCCACAAAAGAACAACATGAAATAATCCATAGAAACACTCATAACTTAAGACTATACAATACATCATAGAAATCAAGCACCCAATAGTTCTGTTCCTGGCCTCAAGTACTCGAGACTAGCCCATCACCCAAACACAAAAAACACATCTTGCTCCTCGTCCATGGAATCACAAGCCGTCTTTGCACCATTGATACCGAGCGCTCACACAGGCATACAAGTGACTGGAAGGAATTCAAAGAGATATGCTTCGAGTTGAATCAATGTCGCACGATAAGGAAAGAAAGATGGGGAGTTTATCCTTAATGCATGTAGCCTCTCGAAGATAGGTATGGACGTCATCATACCGATCCGCAAGACTCTACTAGACATTTTCTCATGACTCGTAGAACCTATGAACCTAGAGCTCTGATACCAACTTACCACGACCTAAAAATCCAACTAGTCATGATTGAACCTAACCCAACTTTCTAGGTAAGCTAATTAGCAACAATACAACTCAAATGAGATATACTAAGAAAAATAATGATAATATAATTGAACCTTTATACAAATAATTCTCAAGGACTGGTAGTACAAATCACGAGCTTCTAAGATTTGGAGTTTACAAAGCTAGCATGAAATAAATACATCATCTGTCTAAAATGTACACAAATAGATTTTTGACAAATCTAAAGCTACCATGAACAAGAGGCAGCTACAGCCGAAATACAGGTTCATCTTCAAAGCCAGCTCCCGCCATACACATCATATCACTCCCAAAATTTGCATCGAAGGTGCAGAAGTGTAGTATGAGTACAATCGACCCAATGTACTCAATAAGTAAGAACTCTAACCTTAGGTTGAAAGTAGTGACAAGCTTGGACAATAGTCAGAGTCCAACATCAACATCCATGAACAACTCGTAACAATATAATGAAAACAGTTCAAGTAATACTCAAATATATGAAGCTCGGCTAGTTCATAGTTACGGAAAATAGGCAATGCTTTTTCGGGTATAACAGTAAAACCCAAATCTTTCACCGAAGCCACCAAAATGTGAGTATGTTTGAAAACTTATATTTTTCATAAAAACTATCAACAATATATAAGATGCTCCATTATCAGATAGCATGAGTAAAGTATATCTATATACCTGCATGTCAATGTGTATGAGAAGTCATGAATGTCACTCAACCGTATAGCATGAGGAAAATGATCTATATGCCTATATGTAGAGTATTCATGTCAAATGTAATGCACCATAGTGATAAGCTCATGTACTCACACTTCTAGAGTACTCAATCTCACTATCACACACTCAATCACTCGGTACTCTCAATCACTCGGCACTCGCTACCTGCGCTCACTGTTGGTATGTCAGACTTCGGAGGGCGGATCCTGCCCAAGCGCTAATATAATCCAACATGGCATACTGCGGTGTGCAGACCGATCCCATATAGAATCAATAAAACGTACTGCCGCATGCAACCCGATCCCACAAATATCACTCATAATCAGGCCCTCGGCCTCAACTCAGTCATCAATCTCTCCAGTCTCTCCAACTCACAAATCTCATGCCAATCAGCCCAAACAATGATATATGGTGAACGCCTTCATGCCTATCACCTAGTATGTGTGTCACCTCAATACCAACATATAACACGTATATTTAGGGATTCGTACCCTCAGCACTAAGTTAAGAAGTGTTACTTTCCTCGAACTAGCCGAATTCTATACCGAGCAAGCTAAACAATACTGTAGAAATACTATCCCACGTGTACCGACCTCTGAACGGCTTGAAACTAGCCAAAACAAACTCAAGAACATCAAATAATTCTAAAGAAAACAAATCCAATCGATAAAGGTGGAATCTTTAATCAAAAGCCCCAAGTCAATCAAAAAGTCAAACCTAGGCCCACACCTCGGAATTTGACGAAACTCACACAATCCAACAATCCATTAAATTATGAGTCCGACAATACTAGTTACACTCAAATTCGATTTCGAATCGATGTTCAAAACTCGAAAATTTTCTTTATAAGATTTTAAACAAACCCCCCCAAATTTCACTTTGGAATCATCAATCAAATGCCAAAAATGAAAATGGATTCATGCAATATAACCAAAACCAAGTATAGAACACTTACCCCAATCCATGTGGTGATAATCGCCTGCAAACTCGCCCAAATCCGAGCTCCCCAACTCAAAATATGACCCAATAAACAAACTCTCGATATTATATACTTTTGCCTAGCTATTTTTGCCTCGTTTCTTGTGCCAAATGATCACGAAAATCACTTTTTATTTCTCCAATGGATTCCTCATGAAATTATAGTGAGGTTATGCTTTTAAATCACTCCATTTAACCTTGTAATGATGGAGATATGTTGGTTTTAATATTTGGAAATAGTGTAAATTTTTAAATACGCATTTAGTGGCAATTGCGTAATTAATCTGACAAATCTGGCAACCCAATTCTTAGTAAATGACCATAAATTCCTCATACGATGTTGACACTTGATTATTCCAGTTTCTATAGTTTCAAAATTACGATACAGATATAATGGTTTAGTCGAAACATGAATCAAAGGTCGTTTACTCAATATGGTAACCTTTATGCTTAAATCATCATCGAAACCGAAAACAATTACCATACAACCCAAAGTTATCGAAAACTCATCGGAATTTAACCAAACTTTTTGGAGACATCCAAAATCATCATACAAACTGATTGGAGTAATAAAACCTGATTTCGAATTCGTTTACCTAAAAGTCAAACCTTGGTGAACTCTTCCTCCTTAAAGCTTCTAAAACGAGAATCATTCTTCCAAATCAAACCCGAACCTCTCGAAAACTGTAACCAACCATAAATACAAGTCATAATACATAATATGAAGCTACTTAAGATCTTGAACCACCGAATAGAGCATTAAAGCTCAAAACGGTCGGTCGGGTCGTTACACTAATACTTATTTGTGTTGGATAATTTGGTACAATCATCAGGCTTCTCTACTGCAGCAAAGATATCAAAAGTTTTGTCATGCAACATATGGCTGCCCAGTTTTTGAATGTGGGAATTCCACGAGGTGCTGAACTTTGGGACAAACACACGGGTGTCAAAGATGCATTGCGCGTTGAGAACTCAATGAATTTCATTACCTCAATACCCCAGTTTTGGTCTCATGTAGAGTTGTTACTCAATCCTATCTGGAGGTCACATGAATCTTTCACCAAACAATGCAAAGAAAAATATGTGCGAAAATGCTGGACAATGGAGTATATTGGAGTAGCGTATGCTATGGACATATTTCCGGTGAATGCAGGTACACACATTATTTCTAGATGGCTTTGGAAGAGCTTGGATGCTGAGGCTTTTATCAAAAGGCGAGCTCAAAGAGGACAAAATTGTCACGATCCCAAGATCCAACTAGTCTTGATGGCATCTAATCCAACCCGCTAGGTAAGAAAATTAGAAACAATCCCACTCAAATGAGATCTACTAAGAGAAATAATGATAGTATAACTGAACGTTTATACAAGGAATCCCCAAGGACTGGTAGTACAAATCATGAGTTTCTAAGATTTAGAGTTTACAAAGCTAGTATGAAATAAATACATCATCTGTTTGAAATGTACATAAGCATATTTTTATAAATCTAGAGCTACCATGAATGAGAGGTAGCTACAACCGAAATGCAAGTTCATCTTCAAAGCCAGCTCCTGCCATACGCAGCAATTTCAGCTCCAAAATTGCTACGCAAGGTGCAAAAGCGTAGTATGAGTACAACCGATTTCATGTACTCAATAAGTAACAAATCTAACATTAGGTTGAAAGACATTAGAGCTTGGACAAAGGTAAGGGTCCAACATCAATATCTAACATCAACTCCTACCAATATAATAAAAGTAGTACAAGAAACAACCCAAAGATATGATGCTCAGCGCGTTTACATTTACAGAAAAATAGTCATGCTTTTCAAGTATAACATTAAATCCCAAATCTTTATCCGTAATCTCAGAAAAATATGAGTAAGTCAAAAATCAGTGATTTTTCCAAAAAACTTTCAACAACAGATAAGAAGTCTCAATATCAAATGGCATGAGTAAAGTACATCTCTATGTATACATGTCAATGCGCACATGTCATTATACCGTACAACACGAGGAAATGCATCTCAATGCTTACATGCCGAGTATGCATGCCAACTATAATATAATGTAGTGATAAAATCATATGCATACTCTCAATGTATCAATGCACTCAGTCCTCCTAATCACTCAATCCTTATAGTTACTCAGTCCTCACAGACACTCAATCCTTCCAGTCACTCAACACTCGCACTAGGCATGCGCACTCGAAACTTGCACTCAGTAGGTACATGCGCTCACTGTGGGTGTACATACTTTGGAGGGTCAGATCCAGCCCATGCGCTATTATAAGCCAATGATGGAATGAATCAATAAAGATTGCTGCGGCGTGCAACCTGTTCCCATAAACATCCTCACAATCAGGCCCTCGACCTAACTCAGTCATCAATCTCTCCAGTCTCTTGGGCTCACAATGTCATGAAAATCAGCCCAAAATGATGATATGATGTATAAATAAATAGCAACAGAGACTGAGATATGATATGTCAATGAATGAGTATGACTGAGTTTGTAACTGCAATTTAGGTAAATAACTCAACAGCAGATACGACCTCAGTGGATCCCAACAGAATAAGCATATAGCCTAAACATGGTTTTTAACATGGATCACAGGTCAATTACTCTAGCACGTAGAGATTTCATGGATACAAATAAGATTAGGTAACTACACAATACCACATAAATAACCGAGTCACAATTCACACGGTGCACACCCACACGCCCGTCACCTAGCATGTGCGTCACCTCAACACCAAACACATAACACGCATATTTAGGGGTTTATACCCTCACCACCAATTTTAGAAGTGTTGCTTACCTTTCAAAAGCCAAATCCAATACTAAGCAAATCAAACGATACTCCAAAAATACCATCCCACGCGTACCGACCTCCGAAGGGCTCGAAACTAGCCAAAAGCAACTCAAGAACATCAAATAATGCCTAAGAAAACAATTCCAAATGATAAAGGTCGAATCTTTAATCAAAACCCCAAACAATTCTGAATCGATGTTCAAAACTCGAAAATTTACTTTATAAAATTTTAAACAAAACCCCCCAAATTTCACTTTCGAATCATTAATCAAATACCAAAAATGAAGATGGATTTATGAAATATAACCAAAACCGATTATAGAACACTTACCCCAATACATGTGGTGAAATTCACCTCTAAAATCGCGCAAATCCGAGCTCCCCAACACAAAATATGACCAAATGAACAAACCCTCGATATTATATGTTTTTGTCCAGTAGTTTTGCCTTGTTTCTCATGCAAACAAATCCTGAATCTCGCTTTTGTTGCCACCAATGGATTTTTCGAGAAATTTCAGTCAAGTTAGACCTTTGAATTACTCCATTTGACCTTATAATGAAGGAGACGTGTAGGTTTCAATATTTGAAAGTAGTGTATATTTTTAAATAAGAATTCAGTGGCAATGTCGTAATTAATCTGGAAAAAGAATTGGCAACCCAATTATTAGTAAAATAACCATAAAGTCCTCATACGGGTCAAAACTTGATGATTTAAGTTTCTATGGTTTCAAAATTACGATACGGATCTAATGCTTCAGTCCAAGCAAAAATTGGAGCTCATTTGCTTAATGTGGTACCATTTATGCTTGAAGCAATGACGTCGAAACATAAAAAACGAGAGCAACACAACCAAAACCTATCCAAAACTCACCCGAGCCGCTCGGGACCCCGTACGAACATACCAACAAGTCCCGTAACATAACACGGACTTACTCGAGGCCTCAAATCATACATAACAACATCAAAACCACAAATCGCACCTCAAATCGAACTTAATGAACTTTTTAACTTTCAACTTTCAAAACTCGTGCCGAATCATATCAAATCAACACGGAATGACCTCAAATTTTGCACACAAATCCCAAATGACATAACGAAGCTATCCCAATTCCCAGAACCACAATACGAACCCGATATCATCAAAGTCAACTCCCGATCAAACTCATGAATATTCCTAACCTTCAAATTTCTAACTTTCGCCAATTAGTTCTGAAACCTTCTAAAAATATCCAAATGCAAATCCTGGCATACGCCCAAGTCCAAAATCACCATCCAAACCTTACAGAACCATAAACATTAAGGTCCGAGATCAAATACACAAAATTCAAACTTGGTCAACTCTTCCAACTTAAAGCATCAAACATAACATTCATTCTTCTTAACAAATTTCGAATCACACGAAAACTGAAACCGCCGATACACACAAGCCATAATACATCATACGGAGCTACTCATGCCCTCAAACCACAGAGGGAATTGCAAATACTTGAGTTGTTACATTCTTCCCCACTTAAACATACATTCGTCTTCGAACGTGCCAAGAGTCGTTCCAAAGGCATCAAATCGCTATGTAACCTTACCAAACACATACCTAAGGGTGATACCACATTACCCCAATCTATGTAAGCCTAACAACACAACGTAACAGAAGATCATTACATAAACCGTAGTCCGTAAGCCTTAGAGCGCAATTTCCAACCTATGGAATTCCTTACAAGACCCGAATCTCACAACTACACACTGTATAAGTATGGACAAGCTGTATCAAGCCATAACCATAACCCAAGATGCAATCACATGATATACCACATAACTCAGATGGTCACAGTAATAATTTCTCACCACAGTAGCTGCTAAAAAAAACCCAACACTAATAAACCTCATCTCAAATAAAACCTCGTTGAAAACTTTCGTACACTGCTGATGATGAAAAGAACAAGCAGAAACTCATAACCACTCAACAGATCAACAAGTCAAGGAGCTCTCCCTCCTTCAACAAGGAATATAGCCAATTTCCAAGCCGATCAGTGACATTATCCCTCAAAATATACCCCAATCAAATCTGATAGCAACCATTCTAGGTCCGGTGACCTCATCTCATCAAATACAACCACTCTACTGACATGCCATACCAATACAACCTTAAGCCACAAATCGTGCAGTCCGTGCACCAATAGGCAACAACTCAAATGTACTCAACATGGAAAATGGACTCAAATGAGAGAACCATCCCGCAAGCTCAACAAGTACCACCACAACGCAATGCTAAGAACCCATCACACACAGTAGGACCAAGACAAATGAATCTAACACAAAGGATAATATCCCAACACAACTCTGCTGCAATGTGTGACCCCATCCAAACACCGATCCCATGAAATACCTCAAGCCATAATGCTCAAAATCAACAACCACGCGCAATTCGATATCAAGCACATGAAGTGCATGACCATAACCATGGAGAAATGAATAACACTATTTACCACAGCCCGGAAAGACCATAACCAAGGCGCAATCAACCATTCGACAACCCAATAACCATCTTGTTCGAATTCCGCTACAAGTCCCAAATAGAACTGCATCGGGGTTGCATATAACCAATAAATCACCACCCCTCGTGGCATAGAAGAATAACACATATAACATACTAGATACGAATGAGATCAATTCTAACCGAATGGTACAACCCTCAACAATAGCAGTATAGATTTAACCAATCGGACCTGGTATAGAATGCACATCCTTATTAGGCCTACCAATGAACCCCCAAATCAACCTTGCTCTTCCAAAAATAGATAATTAACCCTCCAAAAGTCCACAATGACCTAACCATAACACATACTATCATCTGTCTAGCTTTGGCCGCATCTTCACAATACACACAAATCACCATATTTGATCCTAAATCCACCGCCCAAATGTCTAACATATCTCTCATACATGATCATCCCACGAGGAATACTTCTATAATTCTTCCGTGCCACATAGCAAAATCTGAATATCAGCAGTTGATCAACCATGCGAGTACCACAACAACAATGAAGCATCTGTGAGTCAAAACACAGTGCGTCTTCTGCATGTACACTCTACTCAGGTAATACCAATTAGTGCCATCATCCGAAAGCATTTGTGCTACGTAAACTCGTGATCTTCCTTTTGGAACTGAATCGTATACTTGCACATGCAAATCCCAATCTCAAACCACACCTCATCTATCATGCCATCATATGAAAAGTATGAGAATCTATTAATCAACTCTGAGTCACAAGCAGAATAAATACCCGACCAGTCGGAAACCCTCCATTTGATATTACCCAAGAGACAATCACAATACACAACATGCTCCACATGCCAGTAGGAAATATCCATCATAAACCGTGTTAGAAACCATCGAGAACTCTTCGAAACCCATTTGCACATTACCAAACCATCAGAACTAAACCTTTGCAGGTCGCCAAATCCAAGAGTATTACCACAAAACACTTGTGGAGACTCACCACATCATAAGTACCCAAAGAACCGATCATACTATTACTGTGCTGATCCAACCTACGAGCAAGTTGTCCTATTTCTCTGAGTTCCTTCCGCATTAACCTCAAGTTGACACTTCTCATTGCCAGTAGACTATGACCCTTAACCCATCGCTTACCACAAGAGACCAGAGCATAAAACCACACTGCGCTACGGCTCGTAAGTCGTTGTATTCCCTCTTAAACACCCCAAAAGTACCACAATCGAGACACCCACTCTGAAGAGACCTTCTATGAATCTAAAGTTATTTCATTCACCTTCCTGATACTGAAATGTATAATCCATAATGATATAGAAATACCACGAGTCTCGACACCATTCAATGCAAATCTCAGATTCTATCCATATACCAATCTGAAATTCTCAATTGCTACATATAAATCTTGAATCCATTAGAACCATTCTCGAGATTCATCCACTCTATTCAAATCTTAATTGCACCACCCCAAGCGGGCCGAACAACCTGTGCCGCATTATCTCAATAACACTCAAAGAAGTAATCTACACCTCTAAGAAACCGAGTGAATCCCTTTTCTTAGTGCATTACATCCATCACGAACAACAAACTCGAATCATTCCAAAATTACCATATATCCATAAAGTGTAATACACCATGTATCCAGAAATTTCCTTGCTTAAGTCATCCTGAAAACCAACCTTCGCAAGTCGTAATCGATCCACAAGTATGCCTCAGACCGAAACCAATACAACACATAACCATGCAATTAAATCATCGATAGCAGACTCCCCCACTTGGATCAAAGCCATAGATCAAAACACTCGATGTATCACAATGCCCATACTCTGTTACTGCCATACCGCAGTGAGATTCAACTAAATCATTCATAAGCACATGTAACACAAACCATATAACTCCACCAATCATCTACTAAGCTCGCAATTATCCTTGTCATGGCCAGATCAACTTTCTCAACCAATCCAAACCAAATCGTGACACACATAACTCACTTATAGCAAGAAAATCTCCACACAACCATCATAAGGGTCACACATCCTTAGATTACCCCGCAGATGATAACCCACCTGCTTAGCCTCAAACTGACATCTCTCTATAACCTTTCACAGCCACAACTACTATGCAATCACTTAATCTTTCTGAATCTAAACTCATCAACAAGACATGAAAATCTACTTCGTTCCGCAAATGAAATAGCACGAAAGAATCTCTCAAAAACCTTCATAACTCAAGACTGTATGACACATCCACATCCAATAGTCTTTTTCATATCTCAAGCAAACTCTTCCCGTCATATTCAAACAATCTGAACACATTCCGCAATCACATCCTAGTGATCATATAGCCATCTAATAACTTACCGAGCCACAAGTCCCGCTCATAGGGACACCACTGGACATAGAAGTCCAAAAACACATGGTCACACAATTGAAACTATCGAGCCTAAGATGCATTCCAAATTGGGCCTCAAGTCTTCCAGACTAACCCATCACCAAAACACGATAACACATCTCGTACCTCATCCATGGAATCTACAAGCCATCGATGTACAACTGATACCGAGCGCTCACATGTGCATATGAGTGAGTGGAGGGAATTCAAAGAGATACGCTTCAAGCTGAATCAATGCCACATAATAAGGAAAGCAAGATGGGATGTTTATCCTAAATGTCATGTAGCCTCTCGAAGATAGGTATGGACGTCAATATACTGATCCACAAGACTCTACTAGACACTTGCTCATGACTCGTAGAACCTATGAACCTAGAGCTCTGATACCAACTTGTCACGACCCCAAGATTCAACTAGTCGTGATGGCACCTAACCCAACCCGTTAGGTAAACCAACTAGAAACAATCCTACTCAAATGAGATCTACTCAGAGAAATAATGATAGTATAACTGAACTTTTATTCAAGGAATCCCCAAGAACTGGTAGTACAAATCATGAGCTTCTAAGATGTAGAGTTTACAAAACTAGTATGAAATAAATACATACTCTATTTGAAATGTACAAAAATAGATTTTTATTAATCTAAAGCTGTCATGAACGAGGGGCATCTATAACCGGAATGCAGGTTCATCTTCAAAGCTAGCTCCCGCCATACATAGCAATATCTACTCCAAAATCTGCACGCGAGGTGCAGAAGCGTGATATGAGTACAATCGACCATATGTACTCAATAAGTAACAAACCTAACCTTAGGTTGAAAGCAGTGACGAGCTTGGACAATGGTCACGGTCAAACATCAATATCCAACATCAACTCATAACAATATAATAAAAGCAGTACAAGAAACAACTCAAAGATATGACGCTCAACTTATTCACAATTACAGAAAAATAGTCATGTTTTTCAAGTATAATAGTAAATCCTAAATCTTTCACCGTAATCTCAGAAAAATATGAGTAACCCAAAACCATTCAACAACAGATAAGAAGTCTCAATATCAGATGGCACGAGGAAAGTACATCTCTATGCCTACATATCAATGCGCACGTGAATGTCATGAGTGTCACTACACCGTACAACATGATAAAATGCGTCTCAATGCCTACATTCCCCGTATTCATGCCAACTGTAATACAATGCATTGATAAAACCATATGCATACTATCTGTATATCAATGCACTTAGTCCTTCCAATCACTTAATCCTCACAGTCACTCAGTCCTCATAGTCACTTGGTCCTCACAGTCACTCAATCATCCCAGTCACTTGGCATTCATGCTCGGTATTCGCACTCAGAACTCGCACTCAGTAGGTACCTACGCTCACTGTGGATGTGCAGAATCATCCCAGTCATGGAATGAATCAATAAAGCTTGATGCGGCTACGACCCAATCCCATAAACATCCTCACAATTAGGCCCTTGGCCTAACTCAGTCATCAATCTTTCCAGTCTTTCGGGCTCACAATGTCATAAAAATCAGCCCAAAATGATGATATGATGTATTAATAAATAGCAATAGAGACTGAGATATGATATGCCAATGTATGAGTATGACTGAGTATGTAACTGCAATTTAAGTAAATAACTCAATAGCAGATATGAACTCAGTGGGTCCTAGCATACTAAGCATATACCCTAAACATGATTTCTAACATGGATCACAACTCAATTATTCTAGTACGTAGAGATTTTATGGATACAAATAAGATTAGGTAGCCACACAATACCCCAAAAATAACCGAGTAACAATTCACACGGTGCACGCCCATCACCTAGCATGTGTGTCACCACAACACCAAATACATAACACGCACATTCACGGGTTCATACCCTCAACACCAAGTTTAGAAGTGTTACTTACCTCGAACAAGCCAAACCCGATACCGTGTAAGCCAAACGATGCTCCAAAATTGTCATCCCATGCGTACCGACCTCTGAATGGCTCGAAACTAGCCAAAAGCAACTCAAGAACATCAAATAATGCCTAAGGAAATAATTCAAAATGATAAAGGTCAAATCTTTAATCAAAACCCCAAAGTCAAACATGGGCTCGCACCTCAGAACCTGACAAAACTCACAAAAACACAATAACCCATTCAATTAAGAGTCCAACCATACTAGTTTTACTCAAAATTTGACTCTGAATCGATGTTCAAAACTCAAAAATGCACTCTATGAAACTTTAGACAACCCTCCCCCCCCCCCCCCCCCCCCTCAAATTTCACTTTGGAATCATCAATCAAATGCCAAAAACGAAGATGGATTCATGAAATATAACCAAAACAGAGTATGGAACACTTACCCCAATCCATGTGGTGAAAACGCCTCCAACTTTGCCCAGGTCCGTGCTCCCCAACTCAAACTTTGACCAAATGAACAAACCTTCGATATTATATGTTTTTGCCCAGATGTTCTACCTCGTTTCTCATTCAAAACAAACCCGAAACTCGCTTTTGATGCAACTAATTGATTCCTCGTGAAATTCCAGTTAAGTTAGGCTTTTGAATCACTCCATTTGACCTTATAATGAAGGAGATATATTGGTTTCAAAATTTGCAAATAGTGCATATTTTTAAATACGAATTCAGTGGTAATGTCGTAATTAATATGGAAAAAAATCTAGCAACCCAATTCTTAGTAAAATGACCATAAATTCCTCATACGATGTCGAAACTTGATGATTTAAGTTGTTATGGTTCCAAACTTACGATACTGATCTAATGCTCCAATCAAAAAAGAAATCGGAGCTCATTTGTTTAATGCGGTACAATTTATGCTTGAATAAACGACGTCGAAACATAAAAAACAAGCGCAACACAACCCAAACTTTTTCGAAACACACCCAAGCCCCTCGGGACCCCATAGGAACATACCGACAAGTCCTATAACAGAACACAGACTTACTCGAGGCCTCGAATAATTCATAACAATATCTAAACCACGAATCGCACCTCAAATCGAACTTAATGAACTTTTGCACTTTCAACTTCCAAAACCCGTGCCGAACCATATCAAATATACTCGGAATGACCTCAAATTTTACACACAAGTCCCAAATGACATAATGAAGCTATCTCAATTCTCGAAACTACAATCCGAATATGATATCATCAAAGTCAACTCCCGGTCAAACTCATGAATATTTCTAAAATTATCCAAATGCAAATCCGGGCATACGCCCAAGTCCAAAATCACCATCCGACTTAACAGAACCATAAAAATTCCGGTCCGAGATCAAATACATAAAAGTCAAACTTGGTCAACTATTCTAACTTAAACCGCCGATACAAATTCAGAATCACCCGAAACAAATGCAGAATCACCCATTCCTCCAAACAAATTCAGAATCACTCGAAAATCGAAACCGCCGATACACACAAGTCATAATATATCATACGGCGCTACTCGTACCCCCAAACCCCCGAGGAAAGTGCAAATGCTCAAAAATACCGGTCGGGTCATTATAAGAATGAGGATCGAAGACAACTGCCTAAGTTTGCAAAATTCTAGGCAGCGTTGATGACAATGGTTTGGACGATCAAGCACCAATATTATAGACTATGAATTTGTGTGATTTCCACATAGAAAGGATAGTATTTATGCATGATGTTGATCACCTTGCTGTTTCGACTTGGTACTACCTGGATAGATCATAATGTACGACCAATGTTGAGAATTCTTCATTCAAAACTGGTATTTAATTTACTTAGCTTATGCCCTAACATTGTATAACATTATGCACAACTCCTTTTGATTATATATATATATATATATATATATA
>AWOL01S0012554.1:88431-111537 GCA_000715115.1 Nicotiana otophora
TTTTTTTTTTTTTTTTTTTGTAATTTCAAAATTTTGTTTTTTTCGTTTTTCTGCATCCCCTCCCCCGGGGAAAAAATATTTTTTTTTATATATTTTCAGTTTTAGTTTTTTTCATCTTTCAGTTTACACGTTCAAAATTTCACAAGTTCCAAAGTTATGAGTTCGGAGGTTTATGTGTTTGGAAGTTTGTGCGTACCAAACACCGAAAAATGAATAAGATTACTACTTGTTTTCCAAGAAAATATTTTTTTAGAAAACATTTTCCGTTATACCAAACACACCCTTAATGACAAATTTATCTCCAAACTGCCATTAAGCAACTACAGTTATCAAATGGCCAAAATAAAAAAGCAACAGCAATTCATGGTGTACATTCAAGCAATTCATGGTTCAAGCACTTCCCATACCGACCTCATACTGATCGCCATCCACTTGCGGATGGTACTGCCAATTGATGCCGTACTACCTTATGTTTTCTCATACGGGCATGATGTACAATTTCTTAGACTTAAAAGACATGTCTTTTACATATAATAGATCTAAAAAAGGTCATTTTCTTAATTTTAAAATTATAAAGTAACAAGATATACAAATAGCACGAATAAAAGAGTAATCAGCACTGTAATATCCCGAGCAAAGAGGATGAGAAATTTCAGGCTCAGACCAGCAGGAATATGAGCGATACTACCCGGAAGCAAAAGAGGGAGGGCAGCAGGTGGTTGGGTTATGCTGCAGAAGAAAGGCATTGCAGGGGAATATTATTACAAAAAAGGGCGATGAGTACCGGACCCAACACCAAGGCCATTACCATCCCTAGGCTTAAGTTCTCATCTGCTACTAAGCTGCAAAACCCACAAATTTTCCGGGGCATGAGATAGTCCCAACTCCTGAATAGCGAAGTCAAAAGTCATGAGGAATTCAACAGACACGTTGGCGGGAGTGCATTAACAAGCCCATAATTTCTGACATTTACTAAAGCAAACTGATAGGCTACATTCATTTTAAACCAAAACTTTGGCATCAAAGTTGATAGAGCTCAAATATCCTTGACAAAGACAGAGTAAACATAAGCAACTTGCTGCAACTGCATACTAGAGTCTGCAAAAACTTGCATTGTAGCGTTACAAATGATAAAAACCATTCTGAGGTTAATAACTGAAATCAACCTAAGCCTTGTAACCCCTGCTATTTCTTCTTCCTCGAGCCCTCTCAAACTTTCTGCCCTTAGAACGCACAAATGGTTTGGTATGGCTGTGTGGAACACCAGGAGCTGGACCAAAGTGCTTCACTGCTTCACGTGCGTTCTTAGGACCCCTTAGGAGAAGCTGCAAATAAATAGAAAATATCAACATCCAAACAAACTGGGACTTTCTGATACTCTTCAATTTGTGGAGTGAAGGAAATATGATAATCAGCTATTTTTTTAAAATAAAATGTTGGATAAGGAATACACTGTCATCTTTATATATATATATATATATATATATATATATAACATTCCTAGCCACCTTGCCTAATGGATTTATTAAACAAATTTGAGGTCTAAATCTCAATTTTACAAAATCCGTAAATTCTACCCAAAACACCTAATTTCTACCTTGAAATTCATGGATGTGATGTTAAAATTCATGGAAACGTAATAGAAATTGATGGAAAATGAATTAAAGTTTATTAGCAATGAATTTGGAGAGAAAATGTTCTTCACAAATTGCATAGACTGCTTAGGCTTGAAAAATGGTGTAAAAACGAGCTTAGCCCTGAATTACCCACATTTTACCCAGTTGTAGATGTCTCAATTGCAAACTTTCGTTTGCAATTGCGATGTCCACAAATGCGAACAACTGATCACAATTGTGTGAAAAAGTTGCATATGCGACATAAACATTATGTTTGTGAATAGCCCCCAAGCGCAAATGTGGGTAATGCTTCGCAAACGCGAAGCTGTCTCCCAAATTATTGTGTCGCAAATGTGACACTATGGTCGCAAATGCCATCCCAGCTCTGTTCGCAAAAGCAAACTTTACTTCGCAATTGCGGAGTCCCAACCCCCAGTCCATGTTCGCATTTGCGAGTCTCACAACAAAAATGCGAGGCGCGCAATTGCGATCAGGTCTTCACAATTGCAAGACCTGCAAGTTTACACCATGAATAATTATGCATTAGTTGTTCCTAATCAGTCTGCAATGCATCTGTAACTCACTCGATCCCCTCGGGCTCCAAATCGAACATGCACATAAATGTAACAACATTATATAAACTCGCTCGCTACCTCAAATCATCAAAATAATATCAAATAACAAGAATCGATCATCAAAACTCAAGATTTCAACTTAAATATCATTTTTTGCCAAATTTCACATAATGCACCGAAATGCGCTCGGACTTGGGACCCCAAACGAATATGCGCACAACTCCAAAAATATCATACGAACCTACCGGAATTATGAAAACACCAATCCGAGACTGTTTATCTAAAACGTTGACTGTGGTCATTCCTAGCCTTATAATAAGTCAAAAATCATATTTTCTTCAAAGTTTCACGTAAAAGCTTACTGAAAAGTGACACAGACCACCCACACAAGTAAATAGAATTAAATGAAGATATGAGAGGTCTCAGAACACATAAATAAATACTAGTACTCAAAACAACCTATCGGGTTGTCACATGTGCCACCTACTCTTTGGGGTTGTATTGTATTGTCTGTGTTTATGTAGCATTATGGCTATATCAGATATTGTTACTGTTTTAGAATATTTTTGTCCTTCTTTATATTATGTCATTGTCAATGAAAGAAAATTGACTTTATTCTATGGATTGTGTGTTGGCTTTCTTAGCAAGTTCGGCTAGGCACCATCACGACTATGAGGTGAGATTTTGGGTCGTGACAACGATGTTGAGATTATGGCACATGATTTGATCATGCAGTTGTTATGATTAGCACGTGAATTGTCCGTGAAAAGTATGGATAAGGATCTATCACCCTAGGGTTACCCTCTCATGTTTCTCTCTTGATGTCGTACACGTAGGTTGTGAGAAACCGACGGGTTTCTGGTTTACATGGTATAAGGTAAATTGATCACTGGTTGGGCTTTGCATCTCTTCTCTATTTCTAAGATCCTTGGATGTATACATAATTTTTACTACATATCTTTTCTATATGTTAGCTCTAGAATGTATACATATACTTTATGCAAATCGTCTCTATATGCTACTTTACTTAATAAAGTGATTCATGGTACATATCTACTCTATATGTTAGTCCTGTGTAACGTGACCTGTTTATTCATGCATATCTTCGCTATATGCAAATGCTAGCAGTTATTTGATACTTACGCATATCTCTCTATATGCAATTGTTGACGAGTTGTTTGATATCAAATGCATATCTTCTCTATATGCTGAACTGTTACTTGGTTACAATGCTTGTGCATATTTTTTCTATGTGCACTGATGGCCTTATCAGGACTTCAGGCTTAGATTTCGATATTATTGCTGGGAACATGTATAGGTTATTGAGTTGTATAGGTTATGTAAGGTGAGTATCCTTGACCTGGAACCTCGTCATTACTTTACTGAAATTCGTCAGGATACTCACTGAGTACATGAGGTCGATTGTACTAATACTACACTTCTACACCTTACTTGCGGTTCTTGGAGTTAAGCTATTGTAGATGACATAGGCCAGCATTGAAGTTGTACTAGTGATCCATATTCAAGCTAACACTTGTTCATGTTAGTTTAGGACTTATAGTTCTATTTGCGTAAACTTCAATCAGATGCTGTACTATTTCTTTGTACGAGAGTTGTATTCCTAATCGTAGTAGCTCATGACTTGTATTACCAATCTCTAAGATATTGTATGGAATTCAGCTATTTTATTCATTGATTATTGATGATATTTCATTCGAGTTGGGTTATTTGTTGTTTGGCTTACCTAGCGGGTTAGGTTAGACGCATCATGACTTGGAGGGACTTTAGGTCGTGATATTGCAGGCATGGAGAAAGCCAGACCCTATTTTCGGTTCTTCAAGTTGGAAGGAAGTAGTTGGCAGTTCATCTATGTCATCTTCTGCAATGGCTAATGTGGGAAGGCCATGCTGCAAGAATCTCATACAAAAGCAGTTCATCAGCATGTATCACCAAATGAAGGACATGACATTATGTTATATATATGTGGTAAATTATATATGCTAATATAATCAAGTGATAATCTCTCTAAGAGAGATAAATAAGTTTATAATATAGTATAGATAGGCAAATATTTCTATTAATAATGTCATTCTAGTGGTCTCGTAAAGAGCAACAAAAATGAATTGGGCTCGCGCGCATGAAAGATGGGGTACAAGGCGAAATTGGTCGATTCTCTCCCCCCGTGCATAAAATACACGTGAAACTTGTGCAAAACACTATTTGAAAAGATTTTGTTTCCCTTACTTTGACATAGCAAAAATAGCCGGTAGAGATACATTAACATATTATTATGGTTATTAAAATTCTAAACTAGTCGTTCGTTAGTCGTTGATCCTATACCTTTATCTACGAGGTACGTTTGAGAGTTGAACACAAATTTGCTATTTACTTCCTTCTCTCTTATCTATTTTGCTGGGGTTTCTCTCGTTATTTATGTTATTTCTCCTACTAATCTATTATTAGAATTGTTCACGATCCAAAAATTCAACTAATCATAATGGCACCTAACCCAACTCGCTAGGTAAGCCAAATAACAATAAACCACAATACAATGATAACGATAAGAGTCAAAAATGAAATAAATGAATTTTATACAACACCTCAAGGACTGGTAATACAAATCATGAGCTTCTAAGATTTAGAGTTTACAAAGCTACTATGAAATAAATATATTATCTGTTCGAAATATACATGAACATATTTATAAATATAAAGCTACCAAGAATAAGAGGCAGTTATAGACGGAAAACAGGTACATCTTCAACGCGATCTCCCTACATAAACAGTAATATTAGCTCCAAAATCTGCACACAAGCTGTAGAAGTGTAGTATGAGTACAACCGACCAAATGTACTCAATAAGTAACAAACCTAACTTAGGTTGAAAGCAGTGACAAGCTCGGGAAAAGGTTAGAGTCCAACTCTAAAGGCCAAGAACAACTCTTAACAGTATAATAAAAATAGTGTAAGTAATAACTCAAAGATATTTTGTTCAGCTCGTTCACATTTACGGAAAACAGGCATGTTTTTCAGGTATAATAGTAAAACCCTAATCTTTCATCGTAATTACCAAAATATGAGTATATCAGGACACTGTGATTTTTCCCAAAACCATTCAACAACCGATAAGATATTTTATTATCAGATAGCATGAGGTACATCTCTATGTCTACATGTAAATATGCATATCAAGTCATGAATGTCACAATACCTTATAGCACGATGAAATGCATATTTATGCCTATATGCCAAGTACGCATTTCAAATGTAATGCATCACAATTACAAACCCATGTACTCACACTCTCAGAGTAGTCAATATCACTGTCTCACACTCCCACTCATTACAATCAATCACCTAGCACACTCAAACACTCAGCACACTCAATCACTTGACACGCTGCACACTCAATCACTTGACAATGTACGGTACCCGTTCTCACTGCTGGTATGTCAGAATCTGGAGGGGCGGATCGTGCCCAAGTGCTAATATAACCAATATGGCATGCTGTGGCGTACAACCTGATCCCATAATGAGTCAATAAAGCCTATTGTGGCGTGCAACCCTATCCCATACACAATTGATGTGGCGTGCAGCCCGATCCGATAAATGTCATTCACAATTCGGCCATCAAGCCTCAACTCAGTCATCAATCTCTTCAGTCTCTCGGGCTCACAAATCTCATGCCAATCAGCTCAAACAAAGATAACATGATGTAACAACAAATGATAACAGAGAGTGAAATATGATATGCAAATGAATGAATATGACTGAGTATATAACTACAATTTAAGCAAATAACTGAACGACAGAGATGGCCTCAGTAGGTCCCAACAGAATAAGCATATAGCCTAAACATGATTTCTAACAAGATTCACAGCCCATATAGCCAAACAAGTAGGTAGAACATGGATGTAACAAGATATAATAACAAAACAAGTTCGGTCATAGTCTAATATTCAACTAGAATCATGATTTCCCCAGTGCACGCTCACACGCTCGTCACCTAGCATGTGCGTCACCTCAATATATCTCTTATAACATAGTTCCTAGGGTTAAACCTTCAAATCCAAGTTTAGATATATTACTTACCTCGAACAAGCCAAATACAATACTGAACAAGCCATATAATACTCTAGAAATGCCATCCCGCGCATATCAACCTCTGAATGACTCGAAACTAGCCAAAAGCAACTCAAATACATCAAATAATACCTAAGGAAACAGTCTCAAATGGTAAAGGTCGAATCTTTGCACATTTACTCAAAGTCAACCAAAACGTCAAACCCGAGCCCGCACCTCGAAACGAGATAAAACTCACAAACTTTGACAACCCATTCAATTACGATTCCAACCATACTAATTTCACTCATATCCGACTCCAAATATATGTTCAAACCTCAAAATTGCACTTTTGGAATGTTTAGACAAACCCCCCTCCCCATTTCTCTTTAAAATTCATTATCCAAATGACAAAATTGAAGATATATTCATGAAATATAATAAAAATCGAGTAAAAACAAATACTCACCCCAATCCATATGGTGAAAATCGCCCAAATCCAAGCTCCATAGCTCAAAATATGATAAAATGACCAAAGCCTTCGAAATGGAGTACTTTATACATTGTTCCACAGGTACTCTTTTGGATCGCGGTCATCAACCTCGCGATCGCAATTAAAAAAATTTCAACACGCATTTTACCCTTCGCGATCGCGGCCATTTCCCCGTGATCGCGATAAACAAATTTCCATTACCCTTCCCAAACTCTTCTCAGACACTCTGTAATATATCAACCATAATGTTTGATACAAAACTCCCAATGATAAACAATTTAATTCTTTGCAAACTAAACACAATGGGCTACAACTTTTATTTAGGATCATCTCTAAATTCCTTATAGATTATAAGATATAAGCTTTCAAAGTCGGGTTAGCGACAGCAGAATTTTCTTCTACGCAATCGTGAAAAGGCTTCCGCGATCGTGATACACAATGCCCAAAACAGGAACTTTCTCTCCGCGAACGCGACTGAAAGTCCGCGATCGCGATGCACACCCCTGTGGCCAAAAACCAGCAACTAAAAATGGCCCAGAAATGCTCTGATACTACCAAATGCCCCTTAGGACCCATTCCGAACATACCAAAAAGTCTCAAAATATATAAGGACCTACTCGAGGCCTCAAATCACACATATTAACATCTAAATATCGAATAGTCAATCAAGATCAATCTCTTAAGTTCATAAACTTCAAACTTCATCCAGGAGAAAAATTCATAACACGCAACATACTTCTCATGCATGTCGAAAACATTCGTCCCAAACCATGGTCAAAATCATCGAGAACTCTTCGAAACCCTATTAGCACAAAACCAAGACATCAGACCCCTAACTCAACCAAGTCACACAGGTTTCCAAACACAATAGTATTCCCACAAACACCCGTAGAGTCTCACCACACCAAGGAGACAATCTCATTTATTACTATGCTAATCCGAACCACTACCAAGCTGGCCCATTTGTTCGAATTCTGCTCGACTTGCCTTTAAGTTAACACTTCTCCCTGCAAGTACACTATGATCCTTAACCCCAAGCTCACCACAAGAAACCACATCGTATAAAGGTCCATAAGCCATTGTATTCCCTCTTAAGCACCTGATAGTACCGCAACCGAGATACTCGCTCTGAAGAGACTTTTTGATATTGATTCTTCAACCTCTCTGATACTGAGATGGAGAATCAATAATGATACAGAAATACCGCAAGTCTCAGCACCATCAAATGAATCTCAAATCTTAGCCATAAATAATTCGGAATCCTCAAATATCATATATGAATCTTGAACTCATTAGAACCTTCTCGAGAGTCATCCACTCTGTTCTAATCTCCAATGCACCGCAAAACGAGCCGAGTGACTTGTTCCCCATTAGCAGACAAACACCAAAATAAGTAACCCCCACCTTTAAGCAACCGAGCGAATCCCTTCTCGTTGCACACTATGCCCACCACAAATAACTAACCCTAATCACTCCAAGATTTCCATATATCCATAAAGTGTAATACATCATGCATCTAGAAAGTTCCTTACTTGAGTCATCCTTGGAATAAACATCTTCAAGTCATAGCCAATCCACAAGCATGCCTCCGACCAAAACCAATATAGCACATGACCATGCAATCTGATAGTTAATAGCAGACTCCCCACAGGGCTCGAAGCCATAGAGCATAACATCTGATAACCTACAATACCCTTGCTCTATAACGGCCATAATCCCGCACTATAATTCAACTAAATCCTTCAAACGCTTATGTAGCGCCAGCCATAGAATACTTCAATCCTCGTGACCATCGTGCAAACTTCCTCACAATCTGAATTCAAATTGCGGCACATACACATCCCACTGGTAGAAAGAAAACTCTTCACATAAGCATCATAGGGATCACACAACCTCAGAACATCCTGCAGGAGATAACATACCTACTTAGCTTCAGACCAGCATCTCTCGATGCCCTATAATGGTCACAACCACTATGCAATCGCTAAATCCTCCCGAGTCTGAACTCGTCAACAAGACATAAGAATCTACTTCATTCCATAAATGAACAACTGAAAGATTCCTAACACACTCATAACTCAAGATTGTACAGCATATCAAGACAGAGATCAAGCATCCATAGTCCTTTCACATCCCAAGCAAAATTCTTCTTGTCAAATCCGAATCATCTAAGCATAGTCCTCAATCACATAATACTCATCATATAGCTATCCAACCACTCACTTAACCATCAGTACTCCTCCTAAGGACACTACCGGATATATAAATCCAAATGCTTATACTTACACAACTAAAACTACCGTGCCCAAACTGTAGCCTTATGTAACACCCCGAAAAATTTTGAAGTACTTAAGTATAAAGCCCGGTAAAATTTGCAAAGAAAATAATGTTTCATGGTGACGGAAAGTAAAGGAAAATATTTGGCGGAAAAGCGCATTTATGTGGTCCATTATGCGACCGCATAATCACTCTACAGGCCGCATAATGGCCGCAAAAGTGTGCAGGAGAGGGCCATTATGGAAGCAGCTATGCGGTCGACTATGAGACCGCATAACTGTTATGCGGTGCATTATGCGACCGCATAACAATTATGCAGACTGCATAGTGACTGCATACACAGACAAATATTTGATCATTTTTGTCAGCGATTATGCGGTCCGCATATCCATTATGCGGTCGCATATGCAACCGCAGAACCGTTCCGGAGCTCCATTGTTGGGTTTTTAAAACCCGACCCTATTTCGTTAAATACACTCTTTGGGCCATTTTTGAACGATAATCTGATATTTTAGAGTGAGAGAGAGTGCCCTAGAGTGAGAAGGTGTTCTTCAATAATTGTTCTTCAATTCTTGCCCAAGTTTTGGAAGATTGAGAAGGGAAACTCACTAGGTCTTCATCCTAGAGGTAAGATTCTACACCCTAACCCTCACTTTTGAATTTTGTGTAGAAGTAAATAATTAGGAAGATAATTCTGGGCATGAGGGTTGTTTATTTACATGCATGTGATATCAAGGGGTGTAGGAAGATTGCTGAACAAGGAATGGTAAATATTGGGTTGGGGGATGATGGAATTTTCCATAAAAGGTCCTTGAAACCTTATGCACACCTTGTGTTTGATAAAATGCTCAAATGAGCTAGAACCATGATCATCTTCCTAATTTTGGTTCAATTTGTTATATTTCTAAAATAGATTGAAGTTTCTAAGAATTCCGGAACATTTAGAGTGTAAGGAAGCTCAAGTGAGATATGTTGGCTAAACTCTTCTTTAAGATTTGGAATTCCCTATATCTTTGTAAGTTCCGAGATGTTGATTATAAATGGAGTATTCCGATAAGTTTTTTGATGAATATATATGTTCAATTTGTGTTTCAAATTCTCTTATCATATTGCATTATAAATTGAGAATGTATCCCAGACTATGGATTATGTATACATATGTTATAAATTCTAGTCGTGATTATGTGAAAGTTATTATGCCAAGTTGTGTAGAGATTGTGATTGTAATATACATCCACCCGTATACATTGGGGTGAGGCGGCATGACCGCTTTGTGTGGGAATTATGATATAGAGATTGTGATTGTGATACACCTCCAACCGCATATATATTGGGGTGAGGCGGCATGACCGCTTTGTGTAGGGATTATGGTATTGTGTGACTGCACCTCCACCCGCTTACATTGGGGTGAGGCGGTATGAACGCTTTGTGTATAGTTTTGGTATTGGTGTGGCACCACCACCCGCATATATTGGGGTGAGGTGGCATAGCCACTTTGTGTTGGTATTGGTATCGTTGATGCATTTCCACCTGCATACATTGGGGTGAGGCGGCATGGCCACTTTGTGTAGGTTCTTGGTACTATGGTTATACATCCACCCACATACATTGGGGTGAGGCGGCAGGGTCGCTTGATTAGAGTTGCGGTATTGTACATACTTTCACCTGCATACATCGGGTGAGGCGGCGGGGCCGCTTTGTGTAAAGATGGTTACAGAGGATCTCATCTTAAATCCTATAAATGTTATTTATAGATTTTAATAAGCTTGCTATGGTTTAAACGGTTATCTATATTATTCTATTGCTGCAATGGTTCATGATATTCATCTTGTGTTTCTGAATTCTTAAACTAGTGTTTAGTTTTCATACTAGTACTATTCGACGGTACTAACGTCCCTTTTGCCGGGGGCGCTGCATCTTTTAAATGGATGCAGGTGATTCCACAGCAGGAGATATTGATCTATGATAGCAGCATACCTTCTTCCCAGCTGACTTGGTGAGCCCCACTTCATCCTGGGGTCATGTATCTTTTGTTCTTTGTGTATTTTATTTGAGGTATAGTCGGGGCCTTGTTGCCGACATTATCATTGCACTCATATTTAATTATAAAGGCTCCATAGACATAGTGTAGGTTGTATAATGGTGCTGGGGAAGTCAAACTCGTGTGTTGTGCTTGAATTACTATTTCCACTTCAGATTATGAAAAATGTGTTTGGAATTGAGACTTTAAAATAAAGTAACTGATGGTAATAAATTGGTATTGCAACATGATCACTTTATTAGTAGATTAACGAAAACATATATATTCTCTTTATTAATGAATGAGTTTGGGTAGAAGGAAATCTAATAGGCTTGTTCAGCCGGGTTCACTCGATTGAGTGCCGGTCGCGCTCCTCGGTTTTGGGGCGTGACACCTTAATCTTGCCTCAAATCCTCCAGACATGCCTATCTCCACAACAGAGAGAATACGTGTCACACCTCATTCATGATGTCACAACTCATCTATGTACAACTGATATCGAGTGATCAACATAACATACGAATGGATGGAAATAAATTAAATATATACGCTTCAAGCTGAATTAATGTCAGACGATAGGGAAACAAAGATGGGAAATTTTCCTACATGCCCTGTAGCCTCTCGAAGATAAGTATGGACGTCATCATACTGATCCACAAGACTCTACTAGACACTTGACTCATAGAACCTATGAACCTAGAGCTATAACACCAATTTATCGCGGCAAAAAATCTACCTAGTCGTGATGGCACCTAACCCAACCTGCTAGGTAAGCCAAACAATAGTCAACACAACTCTAATGAAAATAATAAGAAAATCATTAAATGAAATAACTAAATTTCCATACATTAACCCAAGGATTGGTAGTACAAGTCATGAGCCACTAAGATTTAGATTTACAAAGCAAGTATGAATCCATCCACATTGGGCACGCAAATCTGGCCCTGAAGACTCGATACCCAATAATCACCAATAGTCACCTCCTTGGCATCACCGTGTTACACCGTGTCGAAGTGGGGTTCATCATACTAACGTGACTTGATGCGCTCAAACAAAGATGATTGTGATACAAAACAAGAAAGAAACCTTCTAGGCTATAAAACATCAAACTCCACTAGCCTGTTGGCCAAATCCCAAATATTCAAAGCTAACGGTCTCTCCCCAACCAGAATAAAAGCAAGACTCCCTATGCTCTTAGCCCTCCTATTCAGAGCGTCTTCCACCACATTGGCCTTTTCGGGATAATAAAGAATGGTGATATTATAGTCCTTTAGTAGCTGTAACCACCTCTGTTGCCTCGCGTTCTGATCCTTTTATTTGAGTAGGTGATGAAGACTCTTGTGATCCGTGAACACTTCGTAAGTCACACCGTAATGATAGTGCCTCCAAATATTGAGCGTGTGAACAATGGCTGATAACTCCAAATCATGCGCTGGGTAGTTCTTCTCATGGGGCTTCAACTAACGCGAAGCATAAGCAATCACTCTACCCTTCTGTATCAACACACATTCAATGCCAATCCGTGAAGCATTACAATAGACTGTATATGTACCGATGCTTAAGGCAAAACAAGATCTGGGGTTTAGTCAAGGCAGTCTTGAGCTTATTAAAGCTCTCCTCACACTCGCATGTCCACCTGAAAGGGGAACCCTTTTGAGTCTATCTAGTTTAATGAGCTGTCATGGATGAAAAACCCTCCACTAAATGGTGATAATACACATTGAAACCTAGAAAACTCCGTATCTCATAGTGGTATAAGGCTTGGTCCAACTATGAACTTTCTTAATCGTCTTCGGATCCACCTTAATCCCTTCACTGGACACCACGTGACCCAAGAATGCCACCGAGTCTAGCCAAAACTCGCACTTGGAGAACTTAGCATATAACGTTTTCTCCCTCAAAGTCTGGAGCATGATCCTCAAGTGCTGCTCATGACCCTTACGGCTGCGAGAATATACCAGTAGATCATCGATAAACATAATAATGAAAAAATCCAGATACGACCGAAACACGATGTTCATCAAATGCATGAAAGCTACTAGGGCATTGGTCAAACCAAAAGACATCACTTTGAATTCATAGTGACTGTAGCGGGTCCTGAGGGAGGCTAGGCCCGTTGTTATGCTTTGCCTAGTAGGACTAAGGTTGTTGCGTTAGTTGTTAGCATCACATGTATTGTCCCAATCTATCATAGGGATGTATCAGTTTTATTTTATCCGGGTTCTAATTATTCGTATGTGTCATCTTATTTTGCTTCATACTTGGATATGTCTCGTGACTCCTTGGGTAGTCTTGTTTATATATCTACAGCCGTTGGGGATTCTATTGTGGTAGACCATGTCTATCATTCTCATTTGGTCACTATTGGTGGCTATCAGACTAGGGTCGACCTTCTGTTACTTCATATAGTGGATTTTGATGTGATTCTGAGCATGGATTGGTTGTAACCATATCACGCTATTCTGGATTGTCATGCGAAGACCATGACATTAGCTATGTCGCGATTGTCAAAGTTGGAGTGGAGAGGTTAATTGGGTCATGTTCCTAGTATGGTGGTGTCTTTTCTAAAGGCACGAAGGATTGTTGAGAAGGGGTACTTGGCATATTTAGCCTTTGTGAGGTTTGTTAGTGTTGATACTCCTACCGTTGAGTTAGTTATGGTAGTGAAGGAGTTTCCAGATGTGTTCCCAGCAGACCTACTAGGAAATAAAGGATTTGGAGGCACAAATTCGGGAGTTGTTTAACTTGAGGATCGTTCTCCAGACCTTGAGAGAGAAGTTGTATGGAAAGTTCTCAAAGTTTGAATTCTAGCTTGATTGGATGGCATTTTTGGGTTATGTGGTGTAGAGTGAGGGATCAAGGTAGATTTGAGAAAGACTGAGGCGGTGCAAAATTGGCTCAAACCATCTTCAGCTAATGAGATTCAGAGTTTCCTTAGTTTGGCCGGGTATTATCGTAGTTTCGTAGAGGGTTTATCATCTATTGCTGCACCTATGACCCGATTGACCCAAAAGGGTGATCCTTTCAAATGGTGCGAGGAGTGTGAGGCGAGCTTTCAGAAGCTCAAGACTACTTTGACTACAACCCCAGTGTTGGGGTTGCCTACGGGCTCGGGGTTCTATACTGTGTATTGCGATGAGTCACGTGTTGGCCTTGGCGCGATGTTGATTCAAGACTGTAGGGTGACTGCCTACGTGTTTAAACAACTAAAAACCAATGAGAAGAATTATTTAGTCCACAACTTGGAGTGGGCATCCATCATTCATACATCGAAGATCTGGTAGCATTATTTGTATGGTGTCCCTTATGAGGTCTTTACCGACCACCAGAGTTTACAACATCTGTTCAAACATAAATATCTTACCTTGTGTCAGCGGAGGTGGTTAGAGTTACTTAAGCACTATGATATCACCATTCTGTATCATCCCGAAAAGGCCAATATGGTGGCTAATTCCTTGAGTCGAAAGGCGGAGAGTTTGGGTAGTTTGGCATATCTACTGGCAGCGGAGAGGCCATTAGCAATAGATGTTCAGGCCTTAGCCAACCAGTTTGTTAGATTGAATATTTTTGAGCCCAACAGAGTTCTTGCCTACGTGGTTTCTCGATCTTCTCTATATGATCATATCTAAGAGCGTCAGTATGACGACCCCTATTTGCTTGTCCTCAAGGACACGGTTCAGCACGGCGATGCCAATGGGGTTACTATGGGAGATGACGGTGTATTGCGGATGCATGGCCGGTTATGTGTGCCCAATGTGGATGGTTTGGGTGAGTTGATTCTTAAGAAGGCCCACAGTTTATGATACTTCATTCATCCAGGTGCCTCTAAGATGTATCAGGACTTGAGGCAACACTATTTATGGAGGAGTATTAAGAAGGACATAGTAGAGTATGTAGCTCGGTGCTTAAATTGTCAGCAGGTGAGGTATGAGCATCAGCGGCCGAGTGGTTTGGGAGCGTGTCACCATGGAGTTCGTTGTTGGGCTCCCATGGACTCGGAAGAATTTTGATGCGGTATGGGTGATTGTGGACAAGTTGACCAAGTCGACTCGTTTTATTCTGATAGTGACTACCTATTCTTCAAAGAAGCTGGCTCAGGTTTATATCCGTGCGATTATCCGACTTCATGGAATATCGGTATCCATCATGTCTGACCGGGGTACATAGTTTACATCGTGTTTTTGGAGAGCTGTACAACGTGAACTAGGCACTAGGGTTGAGTTAAGTAAAATATTTCACCCTCAGAAGGACGGACAATCCGAGCGCACTATTCAGATATTTGAGGATATGCTTCGTTCCTATGTTATGGATTTTTGGGGTGCTTGGTATCAGTTCCTGCCACTTGAAAAGTTTGCCTACAACAATAGCTACCTATCGACTATTCAGATGGCTCCATATGAGGCTCTATATGGGGAGACAACGTTGTTCTCAAGTTGGGTGGTTTGAACGGGGAGGCTCTAAGTTATTAGGCATAGATCTGGTTCGAGATACTTTGGAGAAGGTCAAGATGATCCAGGATCGGCTTCATACAACCCAGTTTAGATGGAATAGTTATACAAATTGGAAGGTTCGCGATGTTGCATTCATGGTTGGAGAGCGAGTATTGCTTCGGGTTTCACCCATGTAGGGTGTTATGAGGTTCGGGAAAAAGGGCATGTTGTGCCCTAGGTATATCGGACCTACAAGCTTTCTTTTCCACCTAGTTTATCTGTGGTTCATCCGTTGTTTCATATAGCTATGCTCCTGAAGTATTACGGTGATCCGTCTCATGTTTTTGACTTTATCAGAGTCTAATAGGATGAGAATTTGACTTATGTTGAGGAGCTTATGGGTGTCTTGGACCGATAGGTTCGGAAGTTGAGATCAAAGAGTATTGCTTCAGTAAAGGTTCAATGGAGGGGTTATCCGGTCAAGGAGGCGACCTGGGAGACCGAGTACGACAAGCGAAGTCGTTATCTTCAGGAATGTCCTTATGCACGTTCGAGGACGAACATTTGTTTTAAGAGGGGGAGAATGTAATGAATCGATCAATCGTTTTGCGTAATTTCGCCCCATTACACCTTTTATTGGTTCACACATATGTGTTTATGATTTTATGACTTGGGGGGTTGGTTAGTTTCATTCCGGGAAGCCTTTGGGTTGGTTTGGACCCTTGATTCTTGACTTAGAAGGTTAAACTAGAAAATTTTGACTAAACTTTGACTTTCATGAAAACGACCCTCAAACTGTGTTTTGATGACTCTGATAGCTTTGTATCGTGATTTCGAACTTGCGCGTATGCCCAGAAGTAATTTTATCAAGCTTGGAATTTGAGTTTGGGACTTGGACTAGGTCTGTTATGCTATTTAGCACTTGCATGCAAAATTTGGTATCGTTTGGATTTGATTTGATAGGATTCGGATGTTTAGTTGCAACTTTAGAAATTCTTGAATTTTACTTTTACATTCATGCCTTTTAGTGATCGATTCATAGTTTTAGATGTTACTTTTGTGTTTCGATCGTGCGAGAAAGTTTGTATCATGTTTTTAGACTTGTGTGAATGTTTGGTTTGGAGCCCCGAGGGCTCGGATAAGTTTCACACATGTTCCAGAGTGGTTTTGATTGAAAGTGGAAAACTTGGGTGTCCGGTGCTCTGGTGTCGCAAATGCAAACAACGGGCTCGAATTTGCGAAGGTGTCAGAAGAGGGGCAGTTGTCGCAAATGCGACTTTCCCTTCTCAGTTGCGAAGCCAACAAGATTATAGCTTAGTCCGCATTTTCGAACAATTGTTCATTTTTGCGATGACCCTCCATTTGCAATTGCGATTAATGCTGAGTCTGTCAGGGTTCGCAAATGCGAGCCCTGGTCCGCAGTTGTGAGGGTTTGCAAATTTAAATCATGTGTCGCAAATGCGACATTTGCAGCGAACCATGTGTCGCAAATGTGACATTTGCAGCTGGTTAAAGGGATGGGAGAAATGATTTTTGAACTCATTCTCTCATTCTTTTGAACCCTAGACTCGGTTGGAGGCGATTTGGAGAGGGGATTTTCATCTATAAACTTTGGGTAAGTGATTCCAATCCATTTCTAATCATATTCTATCAACATATCTTTGAGTTTCACATCAAAATCATGTGAATCAAAATGCAAAATTGTGAAACCTTGTCATATTTTTGGAAAATAAGAAATTGACTTATGAGAGCTGTGTGGACTCGAATTTTGAAACTAATCACATATATGAACTCATGGGGTCATGGGTAGACGGAATGTACAATTGAACCCGGGTTTTGACTATGCAATCCCCTGGTTGACTTTTGTTGACTTTTTGGAAAAAGTGTAAAGATCTTAGCTTTATCTATTGCAATTGAATAGTTAGCATTGTTTGATGATATTTAGTCGATTTTTGGTTAGATTTGAGCTGTGTGGATGCAAATTTTATAGGAAAAGCTATTTCCATGTATTGATTTGGCCTAGTTGAGGTAAGTGTCTTGCCTAACTTCGTGTGGGGGAACTACCCCTTAGGATTGGTATTATTTGATTCAATCATGCTAAGTGAAATCCGTGTACGCAAGGTGACGAGTGGGTACACGGGTTGTACGTGGTATTTGTCCGGTTTAGGTTACATAACTAATTCCATGCTAAAATTGAAATGCCATATCATGTTCTAAATTCTCTTAGTCAATCTATTCTTACATGTGTTAGTATATCCTTACATGCCTTAAATGATTTCGTTAATACGTGTTTTATCTCCTAATTGATAATTAGTTCTCATTATTTAGTTGAACTTGTTGCCTCTATTATCATTACATGCTATCTCTTCATTGTTGATTTTCATTATTTGAAGTCATTATACAAATTATCTCTTTCAATGTTGATTATCATTAATTGAAGTTATTGTTCATGTTACCTCTTTCGTTGTTGATTACCATTATCTGAAGTTATTGCTCATGTCATCACTTTTATTGTTGATTCCCATTATGTGAAATCATTATTATAAGTGATCTCTTTCATTATGAGTTATTCTTATTTAACATCGTGGTTACGCATTGTCTCTCATTGTTGAGTTATTGGTATTAAAGTTGTGAAAGTCGTTATCACGTTTGAGGCAAAATTGTTATTGTTGAATCGTCTTCCTTTTTGAGCATTTTACATTCATTATTGTTATTGATATTTTTGTACCCGTCGGGGTGGAGCCGTGGGCTATTGTTGTGGAAACATTAATATTCTTGATTGTTGGCAAATTATGATATATAGGCACTTGCGATGCTACTTGTTATTGCAATGTGATATTGACGCGCATACGGTGGTATAAGGCTTGGGGTTGATGTGCATGCGGTGGTATTATGTGGGACTTATGTGCATGTTGCCTGTAGGGGAACTACATGAAGCCACGTGGCCTCATAAGGTGGGCTAAAGTGCGTGTTGCTATATCGGGAAAATTGTTTTCAAAACCTATTTCAAATGTAAGGCTCACGCGATGGTGTATGGAAAGATTGTGATTGAAATTGAGAAATGTGAATACGAGACGGTACCTCGGTTGTGATTCTTTATTATACGAGGCGGTACCTCGGTTGTGATTTTATTGTACACGATGCAGTACCGCGTTGTGGTTCTTACTATTTATTTCATGTTGCAAAGAGTTTTGGTGGGAATATTTCTTGTTGTTTCACTCTATCTAGCACTTTTTGTCCGTATATGATCATTGTTGTTCTCTTTAGTTGCTTCTTTTATGATGTTTCCATGTTTGATTTCCGGTATTAGTTCATGTTATTACCCTGTTTCGTATCGGTTATTTCTTCACTTTCCATTATTTATCCATATTACATTTCCATATTGTTTATTTATATCGTAGTAAGTGTCTTGGCCTGGCCTCGTCACTATTCTACTGAGGTTAGGCTTGATACTTATTGGGTACCGTTGTGGTGTACTCATACTATGCTTCTGCATATTTTTTGTGTAGATCCAAGTACCTCTGCCCGTGCCGGATGCTAAAGTTGATTAAGTTGCTGCTTAGGAGACTTCAAGGTATACCTGCTCCACGTCCGCCGGCCTCGGAATCACCTTCCATTTTATGTTATTTATTGTTGTAGTTCTTTCAGACAGTGATGTAGTTGTTATCCTAGTTTTACTCAATAGAGCTTATGAATCAGTTCCACTGGCTTTGGAGAGCATACTGTTGAGATTATGTTTTGTATCGCAAGGTTATATTAGTATTCAGCTTTGTTTAAGTATTTTGATAATTTTTTCTGTCAAGTTATTATTATTTGTTAGGCTTACTTAGTCGTAGAGACTAGGTGCCATCACGACATCCTACGGAGGGAAATTGGGGTCGTGACACCACTATAGGTCGTGATGGCACCCAACGTTGCCATTAGGCAAGCCAACAATGAACTATCAACTTACTTATTAATTTTATTACTTTTGAAATCATGAATTTTATTAAATAAAGAAATTAATGCATTAAAAATCTTGGATACATACGATATTAGTAAGATATAGAATAAAGAAATAATTAACATCTACTAGAATATCCCAAAATCTGGTGTCATAAGTGCATGAGCATCTACTAGGAAGTGCAATACCAATACAACATCTGTCTGGAATATAAAATAGACAGGATAATATAAAAATATATGATGGAAACTTCGTGTGTTGCAGATCGTACCATGGGATGCAGATCACCATAAAGTCCCCTCAATAGTTGTGCCCTTGCGCCCAAATGACTATCAGAAGTATACCTACACAATAAGTACAGAAGTGTAGCATGAGTACGTAAATCAACGCGTACCCAGTAAGTATCTAGCCTAACCCCAGAGAAGTAGTGACGAGAGATCGACATCGACACTTACTAGTGGTCCAGTGAATCAATATATTAACTTATAAATGAATATGAAACACAACGGCAATAATGAGGTAACAACTGTAACTAACAAAACTCCTCCAACATTATGACAATATAAATTTCTCGAATCTCATATACTATCTAAACAGGTAAGAAAAATCAAGTGTTATCTCAAACAGATAAGGAATATCATATAAAAGTCAGGTCTCAACTAAAAGGGAAGTCTCATGATTATTCAGACCCATAGCGATATTATGCACGAGTTATATCGAGGTCATAGGACCCGATCCAGAATAATGTGTACATTGCCGAGGGTCGACCGACGCGAACCATAGATACATCTCAAATATACTGCCGAGGCATTTAGCCCAATCCACATAAAGAGAAGAAACATATCGAATTGCGAGCCACATATTTGCAACAAAAGAACAGGAACACAAAGTAAGCATAACTGTTACCAGCGATCAAATATTCCACCAAACACCTCAAGGTAATGAGGTTCGTTCTAACATGATCTCGAATCAAATTACATTTACAAGTTTTTGGTAATTAAACTAACAAGTTGAGTTCAGCTAATACAAATATTGCATGATAAAGTCCTAAGTCTACCCGGAAATAAGCATAATTTTAGCTACGACGTACTCTTGTCACCTCATATGTACGAAACTCTCATAACAAGTAACGCGTAACAAATACAATACCTACTGGGTAGTTTCCCTCTCGCAAAGTAAGACATGAGACTTACCTCACTCTGAAATCTGAAAATCGGCTCCAACACCTCTCTAACACCTTAAACCGATGCCAAACGATCTGAAACTAATCAAACAACGTGCAAACCAATCAAAATATACTCTAATACTTGTAATTTAATAATTTATAATAATTTTTAACTCTGCTCGAAAAGTCAACAACCTCAACCCCCAAGCCCATGTGCCCGGATTTCGAAAATTATCAAAAATAAATATTACTCATAACTTATATAGTCTGTATCTAGAAAAACATCAAATTTCGTCCATGAATTGACCCCTCAAATCAAGGATTTATCATTTCTCAACTTTGGGGCTCAAAATCCCAATTTTTACAATCCAAATACGGATAAAAGTAATAACCAACATAAATAATTATGGGAAACATCAAAATAAAGGTTATATATTTACCCCCTTATTGTGACGAGAACAACGCCGAGAATATCACCTCAAACGGAGCTACTGGGGCGTTGGTCAACCCAAATGACATCACAAGGAACTTGTAATGATCATACCGAGTCCTAAAGGCAATCTTCGAAATATCCGGATCCCAAATCTTCAGCTGATGATAACCTGATCGCAGATAAATATTTGAGAACACTCTGGCACCCTGTAGCTGATCAAATAATTCATAAATGTGTGGCAATGGATGCATGTTCTTCACTGTAACCTTGTTCAACTTCCGATAATTAATACACATGCGCATAGAACCATCTTTCTTCTTCACAAATAAGAGCGGAGCACCCCAAGCGACACAGTAGGCCGAATGAAACCCTTATCAAGCAACTCTTACAACTGCTCCTTTAACTCTTTCAGCTCCGCGGGGGCCATACATTATGGTGGAATTGAAATGGGCTGAGTGCCCGACAACAAGTCAATACCAAAATCGATATCCCTATCGGACGGCATGCCCGGAAGATCTGCTAGAAATAAATCTGGATAGTCCCTCACTATTGGAACTGACTCAACGGTAAGAGTATCAGCATTGATATCCCTCACGAAGGCTAGATAAGTATCACACACCTTCTCAACCATCCGCCGAGCCTTTAGAAATGATACAACCCTGCTAGGAACATAATCTAATGCACCCCTCCACTCTAACCATGGTAAACATAGTATAGCCAGCGTCACAATCATGGCGTGACAATCTAGAATAACATAATATGGCGAAAACCAGTCCATGCCCAAGATAAGATCAAAGTCTACCATACTAAGTAACAATATATCAACTCTGGTCTCAAAACCACAAATAACAACTAAACACGACTAATACACACAGTCCACAACAATAGAATCTCCTACAAGTATGGACACATAAGCAGGAGAACTCAAGGAATCACGAGATATATCCAATTACAGAGCAAAGTAAGATGACACATATGAATAAGTGGATCCCGGATCAAATAAGATGGATTCATCTTTATGGCAAACCGAAACCATACCTGTAATGACTGAGTATGAAGCAACTGCCTTTGTTCTACCCGAACAATCGTAAAATCTGGTCTAGCCTCCCCCTCTAGGGCGACCTCTACCCGCCCGTCCCCCATCCCTAGTTGGCTGTGCGGATTGAGTGACAACTGAGGTAGCAACCATGGCCTGTGATGTTTGTGGACATGACTGAATCCGTGGAGCTTGAGTAACCTATTGAGGTGCACCCCTCTTGAGTCTGGGGTAGTCTCTAACCATGTGGAGGGTATCACAACACTCAAAGCAAGCTCTCGGTGGGCGTGGCTACCTGGACTGGCTCGAGCCTAGTCAGTTGGACTGACCGCTGAAGGCACTCAGTGCAGGAGGTGCACTAGAATGTGGCTGAGAAAAGTGTGCAACCTGAGACCTCGGAATACTTGGAGCACCACTAGAAGCTGGAATTGCTTAATGAACTGAACCACTCACATAGCCTCTACCATGATGAGTTGTGGATGCAGCATGACCTCCACTAAATCCTCCCATACCTCGAGGCCTCTTGGCCTCCCTATCATATCTCTCACCCCCCCCCCCAATTGTTTCACATAGGTTAGTGTATATAAAGTAAATAGTCGATTGAGCATGAAAGGGACAAACAATGTGTTAGGTGTACAATTATGTAGCCTTCTTTGTGTCTGCTTTTAATCCCTTAGGCAAAATTAAAGCTTTCTTTTAGAAGTCTACCTACTCCTCCATTTCAACTTATATGTGCATAGGAAGACAAAAGTGGAAGTAAATACGATACAACTATATAAAGACAAGAATTCTTGACACATATATTCGAGTCTACGAGATAGTATATTTTTCTTCATCAATCACACCCATAGCAGCTACATCTATTTGTATTCCTTTAAGGACTTTAGCTTATGTTAAGTGATTGTTTCCACGTTAAAAGTACCTACGCACCTATTATAAATAAGCATTCAAAAAACGTTAAAGTACCTTGAGCATTGGTTAAGTGGATGACTATTTACTTGGACTATCATATTAAGTTGAAAAGTGTTTGCATGCTTGAGCTATATATATATATATA
>AWOL01S0012554.1:111902-122121 GCA_000715115.1 Nicotiana otophora
CCCCCCCCCATACCCTCCTGCCTCCGTGCAATCTCAACCACCTACTGATATGGAGTATCTATCTCCAAATCTCTAGTCGTGCTGAATCTAATACCATAGTTGAGCCCATCGATAAATTGACAGACTCACTTTCTAACTATAGAAACCAAGGCAGGTGCATGTCTAGAAAAATAACTGAATCAGACAGCTTAGTCCAACACTGTCATAGTACCCTGGCGCAGCAGCTCAAACTCTGTGTGCCATGCATCCTGAAGTGTTTGAGGAAAAAACTCCCTCAAGAATAACTCTGAAAACCGAGTGAAAGTAAGTGAAGCTGGCTCGGGTGGGCTACCGTCCTCGTACACTCGCCACCACTGATATGCCACTCCAGACAACTGGAAGGTTGTAAAAGCAACCCCACTCGTCTCCACAATACCCATAGTGCAGAGAATACAATGGCACTCCTCAAGAAATCCACGTGCATCCTCTAAAGCTAAACTACTAAAAGTAGGAGGGTAGTACTTCTTGAACCTCTCGAGCCTAAGCTGCTCCTCCTCAGATGTTGCTGCCCTAACCATAGGCTGAACCGGAGAAATAGGTTGTACCGGTATAACCCCTGGGACCTGATCAACCTGAAGCCACTGCTCTGGGGTAGGGCCGCAAGAGTATGTTCTCCTTCCCCAGTCTGAGATGTGGCTAGTGCAGTGTAGAACCAACTCCTGGGGTGTGGCTGGTGCATGGTACCGAACATGCTCAAGAACTATGTTAGGGTCTCCTGAAGTACTGGGTAGCAACAGGCGCCTAGGGTGCCTATCCCCCAACTGGAGCTACTGGTAGCTCCTCTGTCGCACCACATGCCCCTCCTCATCCTCTTCCTCGGCCCCGGCCTCTCGTAACTCTAGCAGGGGCACGGGTGTCTGATCATCGGAACCAGCAGTGCATGTCCTCACCATATGCGAGAGAATGGAAAGTCAAAGATTTGGTTTTTGAAGTCAACCAATTGGCACGATTAGGACTCAAAGAAGTAAAGTTTTTCCTAACAGTTTCGTATCCTCTCGAAGATAAGTACATACGTCTCCCTACCGATCCGCAAGACTATACTAAACCTGCTTGTGACTCGTAACACTTATGAATCTAGAGCTCTGATATTAATTTGTCACAACCCCAATTTCTCTCTGTAGGGTGTCGTGATGGTACCTAGTCTATACGGCTAGGTAAGCCTAACAAATAATAATAACTTGATAGAAACAATTATCAAATTACTAAAACAAAGATGAATACTGATATAATCTTTCGATACAAAGCATAATCTCAATAATACGCTCCCCAATATTGGTGGAATTGAGTCATAAGCTCTATATAGTAAAACTTGGATAACTACTACATCATTGTTAAAAAAACTACAACACTAAACAGAATAAAAGGGAAGGTGACTCCGAGGTCTGCGGACGTGGAGCAGGTATACCTTGAAGTCTCCCAAGTAGTAACTCAATCAACTCTTGCATCCAACATGGGCAGACGTACCTGGATATGCACAAAAATATGCAAAAGCGTAATATGAGTACACCACAATGGTCCCCAGTAAGTATCAAGCATAACCTCAGTAGAGTAGTGGCAAGGCCAGGCCAAGATACTTACTAGGATATAAATAAGCAGTATGAAAATGTAATAAGGATAAATAATGGAAATCGAAGAAATAACTAATACGAAACAAGGCAATAACATGAACTAATACCGGAAATCAAACATGGAAATAACATTCAAGAAGTAACTAAAGAGAACTACAATGATCATATACGGACAATAACTGCTAGAACAATAAAGAGTGAAACAACAAGAAATGTTCCCACCTAAACTCTTTGCAACATGAAATAAATAAGAAGAATCACAACGAGGTACCGTCTCGTGTATAATAAAATCACAACCGAGGGACCTCCTCGTATAATCAAGAATCACAATCGAGGTACTGCCTCGTATTCACATTTCTCAATTTCAATCACAATCTTTTCTTATACCGCCGCGTGAGCCTTACATTTAAAATAGATTTTGAAAATAGATTTTCCGAAATAGCTACATGCTCTTTAGCCCACCTTATGACGCCATATGGCTTCATGTAGTTCCCCTACAAGCAACATGCACATAAGTCTCACTTTATAACGCCGCATACATATCAACCCCAAGCCTTATACCACCGCATGCGCGTCAATATCACATTACAATAACGACTCGCACCGCAAGTGCTCATATATCACAATTTGACAACTATCCACAATATCAATATTTCCACAATAATAGCCCACGGCTCCACCCCGATGGGTACAAGAATATCAACAATAACAATGAATGTAAAATGCTCAAAAAGGAAGAAGTTTCAACAATAACAATTTCGCCTCAACGTGATAACGACTTTCACAACTTCAATACCATTAACTCAACAATGAAAGACAATGCGTAACAACGATGTTAAATAAGGATAACTCATAATGGAAGAGATAACTTGTAACAATGACTTCAAATATTGGGAATCAACAATGAAAGAGATATCATAAACAATAACTTCAATTAATGGTAATCAACAACGAAAGAGGAACATGAACAATAACTTTAATTAATGATAATCAACATTGAAAGAGATAACATGTATAATGGCTTCGAATAATGATAATCAACAACAAAGAGATAGCATGTAACAATTAAAGAGGCAACCAGTGCAACTAAAGCATGAGAGAAAGTAATCAATTACGAGATAGAACAAGTATTAACGAAATCATTTAAGGCATGTAAGGATAGACTAACACAAGTAAGAATAAATTGACTAAGAGAATTTAGAACATAATATGTTATTTCAATTTGAGCATGGAATTAGTTTAAGTAACCTAAACCGGACAAATACCACGCACAACCCGTATACCCACTCATCACATTGCGTGCATGAATTTCACTTATCACGATTGAATCAAACAATACCAATCCTAAGGGGTAGTTCTCCCATACAAAGTTAGGTAAAACACTTACATCAACTAGGCCAAATCAACACTCGGAAATAGATTTTCTCTTAAAAACCGCCTCCAGACGACTCAAATCTAACCAAAATCGATTTAATATCATCAAACAATAATAAGGAATTCAATTGCAACAAATAAACCTAAGATCTTTACACTTTTTCTAAAAAATCAACAATAGTCAACCCAAAGCATGCCTGGTCAAAATCCGGGTCCAATGGTAGATTACGTCTACCCATTACCCCACGAGTTCATCCATGTGATTATTTTCAAAATTCGATTCCAAATCGACTATCGAAACTAAATTTCTTATTTTCCAAAAACATGACAAGGTTTCACAAATTTTTACTTTGATTCACATGATTTTGATGTTAAAATCTAAGATATGTTGATGGAATATTATTAGAAATGGATTAGCATCACTTACCCAACGTTTGTAGGTAAAACTCCCCTCTCTAAATCGCCTCCTACCGAGTCTAGAATTCAAAAAGGAGAGGATGAGTTCAAAAATTCCGTCTCCCAGACCTTTAACCAGCTGCAAATGTCACATTTACGACACAGTGTTTGCATTTTCGAACCCTCGCAATTGCAGATCAGGTCTTGCATTTGCGTACCCTGACAAACTAAGAATTCATCGCAATTGCGATAGAGTCTTCGTAATTGCAAACTGGAGGGTCATCGCAAAAGCAAACAATTATTCGCAAATGCAGACTAAGCTATAATCTTGTTGGTATCGCAAATGCGAAGGGGAGGTCGCATTTGCGATAATTGCCCCTCTTCTGTCACCTTCGGAAATGCGAGCCCGGTGTTCGCATTTGCGACACTAGAGCTCCAGACACCCGATTTTGCCATTTGCAGTCCAAAACACTCCGGAACATATTCGAAACTCATCCATGCCCTCAGGGCTCCCAACCAAACATCCACATAAATCTAAAAATATCATACAAACTCGCTTGCGCGATCAAAATACAAAAATAACATCTACAACTATGAACCGAACACTAAAACGCATGAATTTTAAAGTGAAGTTCAAGAATTTCTAAAGTTACAACTAAACGTCTGAATCCTATCAAATCAACTCCAAACGACACTACTTTTAAATGCAAGTTCTAAATACCATAACAGACCTATTCCAAGTCCCAAATATAAATTTCGAGCTCGATAGTTAAAAGCCAACCTATAGTCAAACCTTTCAACTTCAGATTGCCAAATTTCGGCAAATCAATATAAATCAACCTACCGACTTCCAAAATCACTTTCAGACATACGCCCAAGTCCGAAATTATGATACGATGATATCGGAGTCATAAAAATATAGTTTCGGAGTCGTTTTTACAAAAGTCAAAGTTTGATCAATATTTTCTTATTTAAACTTCTAAATCAAGAATCAAGGTTCCAAACCAACCCAAAGGTTTCCCAAAATAAAACTAACTAACCCAACAAGTCATAAAATCATAAACCCATATGGGTGAAGCAATAAAGGGGGTAACATGGCAAAATTACACAAAATGACTGATCGGGTCGTTACAAGCGAGAATTGGATCGTGACAGTGACACTTCATCAAGTCGATTATCAACAAGCTCCATCCATTGCTTACTTGGTGCCATAACCTTGGAAATTATATAGATATTAGATTAAAAAATTATTTAGGATAACAAAAATACTAAGATGCTCATAACCTTTTATTAAATTTGCAAACTCATTTTAATGATCAAGACTTCCTAAGATACCACAAGATGAGATAAACTATAAATTGATACTCAAAACAAATAATATACAATTGCTCAGCAAAATAAATATATGACGTGTCTTACATATTCCTATTCAATTAATGCACATTCTACCATAATTTATGTTAACTGTGGCACAGGTACATGTACTATTGCGATATTTTGGCGGAGTTGATAGATAAAAAGAGAACCAAAGACCATGGATGGAGATTTAGCAATACAGAAAACTTTTGAGCTTTTCCCCTAGTATCAACTTCATGATAGGAGCACATAACTCTTTTTGGGCATGTTATTTTCCTAACAACAGTAGTTTAATGACTGAATTGTACAAAATTCAAATACATGCAGAACATGAATGAGTTTAAAAAGAACCTTAATATTTAATTTGGGTAAATTATGTTTTATTTTCAACTTTCATATAATGGATTACATTAGAGAGAGTTTATGCAATTTGCACGTCGAAACATACTGATTATGCTCTAACTAGAACAACAACAACAACCCAGTATAATCCCACTAGTGGGGTCTGGGGAGGGTAGTGTGTACGCAGACCTTACCCCTACCTTGGGGTAGAGAGGCTGTTTCCAATAGACCCTCAGCATCCTTCCCTCCAAGAACTCCCCACCTTGCTCTTGGGGTGACTCGAACTCACAACCTCTTGGTTGGAAGTGGAGGGTGCTTACCATCAGAGCAACCCACCTTGTCTCAATCAAACATAAATTGGGCGACATAAAGTATCATTGAGCTCGTATTTGTTTATGTCTATTTGAGTAGTAGCATAAACTATTCTGAACAAGAAAAATAAAATTGTAAGAAACTATATATAATATGCACATTTTCCTGAAATGCTAATATATAAAGAGATTATGACTTTTCGAAAGCACATAATATAAGACATTATGTAACTTTTTAAACTAAATCAAATGCTATGGAAGATACCATATCAAATCCTACAGAAAGGAATAAAAATAAATTATTATTGGTAGTATACAGATTCTATGGCCATTAGATGCTAAGAGTACTTTTTTTAGTATGTCTTATACATTTAGCCTACAAGTCGACATTTCTTTCTTAAAGTCATATCCCGTCAAACACCGCATGTAAAATAAAATAAATTAGTTCGTAAAAGTCTAAAATATAGGCAAAATACATAGGTAGCCACCTTAAGTATATACCAAATCCCATGTTACATACTTTCTGGGAATCAAAATCATCTTACACACTCAACCTTTCCATTCAAAGTGTATCTAACGCATAACACCTTTTTCTTTACCATATTTTCAAAATAAATGTGATATCACGCGCCAATAAGGTGATGACACATGTCAAAATTAAGAAAACAAAATAAAATACTTGATTTACAACCTAACTAACTTTTCTAAAAAAAGGAAAAGGTAAAAGAACCCATGTGCAACCCGTCTCTCATCTTCCCCAACCCCATTGTTAATCATCTTCTCCATTTAAGTTTTTTCCTCCATAAAATGACCATTGCCACCACCTTATCACCACCACAGTAATAGCAACCACCACCACCAACATTAATTTTTAGAACAAAACCCACAAAAAACACAACTCCCTGTCTTCACACCATTTAAAAAAAAATCAGAAGACATTTGTGCGGGCATTACACTACATGAGAGAGATGGAAACGATTTCTTCACAAGAAAAATAATTTCTTATGCAATTTTACACCCCAAAAATAATTGCATAAGAAATTCGCGCAGGCAATCTGTAAATGATTTCTTGGTGTAATTTACACTCCAAAAGAAATTGCATAAGAAAATTGGACAAGAAAGTACAAAATTATGAAAACAAGTGGAGAAATCAGTCACTGATATTAGCAAATCCAGAAACGAAACGGCCAAACTTGGAGGAGATGAATAATTAATTTAAAATTTAGATCTAGCTCTAAAATTGGTTTAGAGTTTTAGAGCTTAACCTATTGAGAAGATAAAGGTGGTTGTCGAGGGTAGAAGAAAACAGTGGTGTGGTAGGGTATGGAAAAGGACCAAAATATTTAGAGATATGATACTTAAAAATAGAAAAAACAACAAATGACTCAAAAAAAAGTTTGAAAAATAAAAAGGCTGGACATGTGGCATTTTAAAAATGGTTCAGACCCAAAAAGGTTACATTCACTCGCCTTTTTTAGGTGTAAAACACGCGCGCCAACTGCAAAAAGTAGAGTGTATTAGATATATTTTAGAAAAGTTGAGTGTGTAAGATGATTTTGATCCCCAAATAGTGTGTAACAGAGATTTGGTGTATAATTCAAGTGTCTACTCATTTATTTTACCCTAACATATATGTGCATTACCATCATTGCACCAAAAATAACACATCAAGTTATAATTGTTACTATGTGTTTTAGTTGAAGTTGCCATTAGCTTTTGGCACATAATTCCATTTTTCTTTTGTGAAAATGTTGGTGACGTTTTTCTAGGTTTGGTAAGAGCTAGGTTACTAAAACTGATAACAAGTCTGATCCTTGCAACTTCTATATTAGCATAGTGCGTTTATTGAATAAACAGAGTGGCAGTCAAAGGAATTTGAAATTCTTTCATGAGGAATTTTTTTGAGATGTTTTGGCCTATGAGTACCTTGTATTCCCCGTCTAAAGTGTGATTGAGAACATCATTAACAAAGACAATTCATATCACCATTTCTTCCTTGTCTAATATTTTTCTTAAATATCAATTTGAATTGATCAAAATTAATAACTTGGTTATACAATTCAAAAATCGATAAAATTCTACAGTAAAGGAAGTAAATTAGAGCAATAAATTTGTAAAAATTCAACCAATTCATCATCACATAATAAATCAACAACAACCAAAATCCCACAATATAGCCCTAACATATATTTCATTAGCCCTTCAATCAAGTTCTCAAAAGTCATATTTAATGCAACCCTAATAGACAAAATTACACAATTAATTATCAAATACATTACTTTTAGCTCTCATACAACAACAATTAAATTTTAAATCGAGAAAAAACTCCAATCACAAAACCTTGGCTCTTGCCCTCCAACCCCCAAGTTCAAACCCAATACCCTCGCTTTTATTTCTCAAACAACAACAATTAGTATTCTGAACAAAGAAAGAAACATAACCAATGATTCTTAGGTAAAAAAGAATGAAAGAAACAGAATGAAATTATTGTTATTTTCATAAAACAAAACTGAATCTAATAAATGAGAAATTAAAGAAACTTACTCTTGAAATAGCCGAATAATGCACAATGATTAAAAACAAGGTTGTTTAGCCGAACAATGCCTGATACGAAGAAAGAGCTATTGAGCGAATGGTTTTACGCATTTAGGAATTTCAGGGGTTTGGGGGGTTAGGAAGTACCTAAGTAAAAATGTTATTACTTATTTGATTTGCGCCTCTGTCTCCCATTGAAATGTGATTGTTAGAGACCAGGTGTTTCTCTTTTTTAATATCAGATTAAATCCCTTCATTTATTATACAAAACTAATGCAATTTACAAACCAGGAAATAAAATTGTCCCTGTATGTACACCTTTAGGGACACGATTTTAAACCCGTCGCTAAATCTCGGTCCCTAATAACCTTTTTCTTGTAGTGATTCACAAAAGGTCTCTTCAAAGTGGTTATTTCGGTTTGAAGTACTATTGACTGCATGAGAGGGAATAAAGTGGTTTACGAGTATTAGGACGCCATGATTTCATATTGGAATCACTTGGGATGAGTTTTGATTGAGGACTATATAGTGTACTGGAAAAGAGAAATATTATCTTGAGGGCAATTCAAGAGGAATCTGAAGAAATTGTATCAACTTAGCAGTGATTTGGATCAACATAGTAATAAAAATAATCGGTTCCTTATGATAAGGATTTGGAGCTATTTTTGTGGCAATACTTTTGCGTTTTGGTGGACTGCGTGACTTGGTTTATTTAGAGTGGTTCAGTTATAATGGCTTGGTAATATGCAACTAGGTTTCGAAGGGTTCATGATGGTTTCGACAATGGCTTGAGGCGGATGTCTTCTTGGGGTATGGGAAGTTCTTTGGGTGTTGTCTTTTTCTCCTGAATTTAGTTAAATCGAAGGTTTTTGGTCGATGAAGTGCTTACATGACAAACCATCCTATTTGTGATTCAGAGCTAATTTCGGGGTTCTTGTATTTTCACACAATATTAGTATAGATGCATTGAGCTCTGTAGGATTGGGATTGAATGATCAAGATTGCCGTTCGATTTCGAAATGAAGGCCATGAGTTCTAGACAGCATGCAAGATTTAAGATATTTAGGAGAATGCTAATACTATCTTGTGGGTTGCTCTGATGGTAAGTGCCCTCCACTTTCAACCAAGAGGTTGTGAGTTCGAGTCACCCCAAGAGCAAGGTGGGAGTTCTTGGAGGGAAGGATGCCGAGGGTCTATTGGAAACAGCCTCTCTACCCCAGGGTAGGGGTAAGGTCTGCATACACACTACCCTCTCCAGACCCCACTAGTGGGATTATACTAGGTTGTTGTTGTTATTGTTGCTAGTACTTTCTTGTATCGCTTGAGAAATATGTATGTTACAGAAGATGCATTGTGTATTGAGTTGTAGATCTAAAATCACATGGTTGGTAATTATTGATGTTCAGCTCTGCAACTCGATGCAGAGGATTTATGAGAGTATTTCTCGAGAGGTGATTGCGTATGTATGACATTGCTGTTATTAGGTGGAAGAGCTAGATATCGAGTATGAATATTCTTTGGTATATTCTGCTATCTGTCTCCCTATGGTTATCGTCATGCAGTTCGCGTGCTTGCAGTTGATACAACTATGTTTGGTGAGTATGTGGATTATGGCTCACTAGGTATCCCATGTGGATTGATTTGTTTGATCAGGTTACGTGCCGCAATAGAGTTATGCCGGGATATGTTTCCTTGTGCTTATTCTATGTATTTTGTTTCTCCTCTGTGGGATAGATTTATAGTATTGTGCTTTTGTTGTTATATATGTTGAACTTGTTTGACTGTTCTCTTATGTGGTTCTTTTTTCATTATTGGTCACATTCAAGTTTTTTCTTGTTTGGTGCACATATGGTGTTGTATGTAGTTCTAGGTGGCATTTAGTGTGGCATTACAAATGAGCAGCTTGTACTGGGCGAGACAATGTTATTGGACCTGGAATTACTGCAATTGGATTTAGATAAGGTATGTTCGGAAGAACAATTTCATATTAGTTAGCTTAGAAGTTGTCAATGGTTCTTGTTGGGCGAGAGGACTCTACAACTTGTTGATTTGATGGGTGGTTATGAGTTTTTACATATTTCTTTCATCATTAACAGTGTTGCAAATTTTTAGCATAAGGTTTTATTTGATATGAAATATATTATTGGTACCAGATATGGTAATTAGCAACTATTTTAGTCGGAAGGTATGTCTATGGGCATATGAGTTATGTGGTACATTGTGTGGTTATACCTTTGGAGTAAATTTATGATTTGGTACAACTTGTGGTAACTGATACAACATTTATATATATATATA
>AWOL01S0012557.1:0-19448 GCA_000715115.1 Nicotiana otophora
ATTAATGTTTTAAACTGGCATGTACTTTTTCTTATTCATTTGTTAACTCCCCAAGTGACTTTTTTTGGTCTTTTGCCGTAGGTGGATAATTGAGGAAATATGGTTAAGTTTCAGCTACTCCCAGAAGTTCAGTGGAGGCCTATTTTTGGTCTCTCTCTCTCTCTTAATGTCTTTCGTTTCCGTTCATTGACACAATTCTGTGCGTTTTCCACAGGTGACCTAAACATATGTGAATATATAGGGGATGATTGTACTGTGCTTTCTGCGGTTATTAATTAACGATTTTGAATATGTAACAAAACAAAAATTAAGGCACATTCTAGTTTACTAAGTCATCTTGGAACAAAATCAAAGATGAGACAATGCTCTATTAATTATACCAATATTACATTAATCTAACTTTTAGAAGCCTGACCAGTAACAATACCAATAACATACTCAAGCTCTTCTGCTACTTCTTTCATTGATGGCCTATTTTGCCTCCGATCATCTAAACAAGCTGCAGCTAAATTCCCTACAGCTTTAATTGTCTCCATTTCCACTTTACTTGCCCCTTCTTTAATAAAAGGATCAATCACCTCCTTTAATTTCTCTTGATCCATTATCCTTTTCATGTACACAACCAAATTCACATCTTCCTCATCCCTGTTAAAATCGATCGCCTTTTTAGACGTTAAAAGTTCTAATAGAACAACTCCAAAGCTATAAACATCGCTCCTATCTGTCAATTGAAGGTTCAAATAATATTCGGGATCAAGATATCCCAATGTGCCTTGAGCGGTCGTGTTAATATGAGTATTCTCACTTTCACTTAACTCGACTAATCTTGAAAGTCCAAAATCAGAAACCTTAGCATCGAGCTTATTGTCTAGTAAAATGTTACTTGACTTGACATCGCGATGATAAATTGGCGGCACTGCTGACGAGTGAAGATACGCGAGGCCATCTGCGGTCTGGTGACCAATCACGAGACGCCTTAACCAACTAAGTGGGGCCCACTCGCGAAGACGGAACCCGTGAAGGTGCTCGAAAAGTGTCCCATTGGGAATGTACTCGTAAATTAAAAGAGGTAATTCGAGCTCGACACAACAACCTAGTAATCGTACAAGACTACGATGGTTAACTTGACAAAGAATTCGAACCTCGTTAAGGACTTGTAACGTGCCTTTTGCATTTCCAGGTTTTGCACGTTTAACTGCAACTATTGTTCCATCATCTAAAGTGCCTTTGAAAACTTCACCAAATCCACCAGAGCCAAGAAGATTTTCCTTGTCGAAATAGTTGGTTGATTTTTTGATTTCTTTGCCTGAGAAAACTTTAGCTGATTTTCCACTTGTATTGGCACTTAATATTTCCTCTCTTTCCTTAACTAGTAACCTTATAGTTCTTCTTTTTATGAGGTAACGTCTGTGGACTAGAAAACCACCTAAGAGCATGAGAAGCACTGAGACAACAGCAACTGAGATTGAAACGAAAAATTAGAACATGTTAGGCAGAGTTAAAATAGAAAGTTTAAACTTACACATGTATATTATTGTCGTGGCAGGTAACCGGTCTTATTTTCATATTACTAATCTCACTTTTAGGTACAATTATTTTGTCGTGGTATACATTATTTTATAATTGGGCAATTTGTTGGAGTAAAAAAGAAACAAACCTGCAATAAGTGGCGCTTTGTTCCTTTGAATTTTACAGGCAGTGCCATGTCGACACTCTGCACGAATTAAGAAACTGAGCAGTTAGCTAATGCAAGATAAACTCTTAGGAGTATGAAGCTAATTAAGCATTAAATTAATTCATCTTCCATTGTATTTTAACTGTCGCTTTAGTTTTTTCCACGTCCAGTATAATAAAAATAATAAATATAAGGTATGATTTACTAAGTTACCCCTATTAAATGCTTTTTGAGTTTGAATATTATTGAAAAGAACTATTACTTTAATATTAAGGTATTATTGAAAATAACTAATAAATTTAATCTTGAATTCCTAAAAAGTGACAATTATATTTGGGATAAATATTTTGAGCTAAAGCAACCATTAAAATGGAACGAAGAAAGTAGCTTATAACAGTATCTACTGCAAATCCCTAAACAATAGCCGATGGTCCAGTCAGACGAATTTTATACTATCATATTCTTCTTTGGAACAGCTAATTAAAGAAGAGAAGCAAATGAGCAACAAATCATTTTCTTTCTTTTTGAAATCCAAGAATATATCGGTAAAACTATGTGGTTCAGTTGAGAAGTTTGTTTTGTTTCGAAGGTTTTAATGCAAATTTCAATTTACGTTATGTACTTCCCTAGGTAGCAAAGTCATGGTTATACTCCAGAATATAATATAGAACAAAATAGAACAACTTAAGTCTTGAATTGATCCTCAAACTTGTTTTTTTATAATGAAAGATTAACAAAATGTACACTTTTTACATTGAACCTATAATAGAAGGTATTTAACCCTTTTTATTTTATTTTAAATATATACATTGGTGTGTCTAGATAAATTGGGATTTAGGAATACACACCAAAATCAGCAATGCAAATCCATGTTCTATGCCCATCGGATCCCCAAGTTTATTTTTTCCATATATTTCTCACTCTAGCCTATGGTAATAGCTCAAATCATTAGGAAAAGCAAATGGAAGTCCATCTAATCTTTTTCTCTCTTCTCGTGCAAGATAATTCTTTTTTCTCTGATCTCGTTCAAGAGGACCCGTACTGAGCATTTGGTATGAACAAATTATTCAACCTTTAATTATAAGTTGGCAAGCAATTTCGCAAATGAAAAATTGAATTCAGTTTGTGCAGTTGAATCTTGGTGATTTCACGTTAGGATCAAGTATTTATCATCGTACCAAAAGTTATAGCTGATAGCATGGGCACAATTTAATTTCTTAACTAAGTCTATCAAGCAAGCGCCATGTTCGATCATGACTGACCTGGGCTACCATAACCCTCTCGTGGGCTTTGCTATAGGCAGGATGTTGGCGTTACTCAACAATTATCAATATAAAAGGAGGTAAAAGAAGGGAAGAGATAGAAAGATATGCACATAGATTTTTCATTTTTGGCCTAAGTTTTCTTTTTTAGTAACTTTCCTGTGCAAGCGGAGGGAATATCAAGAATGAGCTACTTACTTTGACAATATCCCTGTGCATCCCAATAGCGGCCAGACTTGCAAACGCACCTCTTCTTTCCAGGATTTTTAGGATCCCCTAAACACTTGGAAAATGGCAAGACATTACAATCCACTTCATTCTTACAAGCAGGTGGATCTGGAATTTGCCACATTAATTCCAGCCCAGGCTGTGGCCATTTTCCAATTGGCAAAGAAGTATCCAACCCCACAAAACTTTGATAAGCCATGCACCCATTAGAATTTAACCTAATCATATACTCATTTTGTGACCCTCCTGTCCTAAAAATACAACACAAACTTTGACGTCTACATGCAGCAAATTCTTGAATTTTATTCACATAAGGGTGACAAATACACGAAGATGAACAATTTATCGGTGCTTGCAAGTGCAACATGTTGTACGTACAATTTAGCAACAAGATTGTGTTACTCCCTGTGATGTTAAAAGGAAGATTTGGATCAAGTTGGATGCCCTCAGAATAAAAATCGGACGATAAACATGTGTTGGGATATAGGGTTGGTGTTTTAACAACCATTTTCTGGATTTGTGGACTAATGGATGTAATAACGTACGATGAATTTCCCTTGGTATCGAACCACAGTGTCCCTGCACTGCACCGGACTTTGTACGATTGATCGCCACAATTAGGCCCCGTGCTTAACGGGTAAGGCACTGGAGTTTTGCCACAATTGCCACAAATAAGTCCAGGCGTTGTACCTTTGTAGGAGAGTACTGTATTTATCATAACGAAAAATGTGATGATAAGTGATGTGTTTCTCTCCATTGAGGAGCAAAATGAAGGAATTATGTGAGTGAAAATTATTGGTGATTCTATAGACTTTTTATTGGGAGTTATTTAGACATACATAGAAGCTGGCAAGATTTAACGTCGTATACTACTTAACAAGTGGGGAATAGGAATATGTTTATGAATATCAATGTCTCGAAAACAAGACGGCCGACATACGTAAAAAGTACACTAGTTTGTTTTATAACATAGGTCTGAAAATCGTCAGCTTGAAGTAGTTTTGTGTCTAGGTTTCCTACAAACGGGACAACTATTTCTGAGGAAGATCGGAGGATCAGAATGTGATCATTAACATATGGTAGTTTCATTATATAATGGCATAATTGTACATTAGTATATTCTTCAAAACAGCATTGGAACTTTCATATGCATGTGATCTATTGTGGTGTTAGTGGGTGATCTATTATTCTCACATGAACATCAAAGGAGTGATGATAACCCTTCTTCTTTTGTGATGTATCATATAAGTATTGGTAGGTACAAAATCTGATATCATGTTGAGAAATGAAGGATGGGATTTGGCTAAAGAAATAGAGAGGCTTGCCAGTTGGAAAATTATACTGTGGGTAGAAAAATTAGCCCATAATATAGGTTGGACATATTTTTATGGCAGTGTCAGTTTGGGCACAACTCAAGTCAGTCAATTAGATTTGGGCTAAATATGTATCAAATATTGATCCATAAAAAACTTGTCAAAATATTTTTCTAAAACACTTTATTGTTTGATATGTTAGATATATAATAAAGTTCATTTGATAATTATAAACAAAGAAATTATATATAATATGGTTAGAGTATGAGCTGGATCATGATCCATTATTTAGCTTATTCTTGACCCTACTTATTTTAGCCCGAATAACCAATTTTAACTGCTTATTTATGCAAAACATTTACGGGGCAACCTACTTGGCCTACCCAATTTAACCCAAATCCATTTTTTCTAAAACTTTTAACTGATACCAATTTTTGAGAACTTCATACATGCTGCAGACACTAACTTAAAGTCTTTTGGTTCTCATAGACATATTAAACAAAAAATATTTGTATATAATTAAACCAATCGAAGAAGAAGAAAATCAATTGTAAGAGCAACCTCCATATATTCTTCGAATCCTAAAAGAAGGCATGATGTTTCTCTATCTTTTTTCTAGCACTTGTGGATGTACTCACCTGATGCTTCAGGTTCATCTGAAGTTGGGCTTTTGTATAGGGTAAAATCGGTTCATATTAATTACTCGAATGANTCTGATGCTTCCGGTGCCCAGGTTCATCTGAAGTTGGGCTTTTGTATAGGGTAAAATCGGTTCATATTAATTACTCGAATGACAGAGTGACACGTGAAACCGGGGACAGACGAAAGACGAAGCGAGTGAAAACCAAGACCGAGGACAATAACTTTGGTTGGCATCGGGTAGACCCCGAAGGGAACATTATCAACGAGGGAAAATAAATATTTGCCACCAGATGACATTCAATGAAGAATATTCCTCAGTATTAAATACACATCAGTTACAGTGAATTTTGGTATTCATAACCTGTCGTTACATATTCATCAATGACCCCCATTATTATCATTTAAGAGAGGCTTGATCCTAGGACCTTGTTCCCTAGGTATAGCTATAAATAATTACTTCAATAGCCATTGTAACACACAAAAATTCTGACAAACTTATGCTACACATTATTCCAAGCTAAATAATACTTTATTTTCTGTCTAACATCACTTTTATTGTTGCCTTCCGAAGCCTTGCTCCCGGAGCCAAGCTGTCTGCTATTGTATCTCGATTTCAACGCTAAGTCTTTCATTTTACTTAATTTATTTATTATTTTGGGATCAAATCGATTTGCTTGTCTATAAACCACGCTATAAATTTAACTGTACCATTTTTTGGCGCCCACCGTGGGACTTACACAGTTGCGTAATTGAGTTGATCCTTGCATCTATTACTAATTTGTTTGATTCTTTGTTTCTTAGCAAAAATCATAAAACAATGGCAGCTAACGATGTCAACATCGCACATAACGTTGAGGCACAAGAGAATCTGCCTCAACACGAGGATTCGAGCAGCGACACCCGCAACGAAGAGAATGTAGCCATGCCGATTCACGGTGTGCGATATCTTCGACACGTACGGGAAGGGACTCCTGACGATGCCGAAGATGAGCACATTGCGAAAACTGTGAGGATCTTGAGAGAACAGCAAAAGGCCATCATGGGCCATCTCTCAGGGCAAGACCAGGCCATGACAAAACTAAGGCAAGCATTGTCGGGTGCTTCCAACAAAGTGAATGGAAGAGGCCCAGTTCCTCCCGGTTCTCCCACAAATCAAACAGCACAAAGGGTTGATAACAACCCTTCGAGGGGTGAGGTCGTCTTTGACAGGGCTGGGGCGACCGACAACGGCTCTGGTAACAGCAATAATAATGATCCCTTCAAAATCGAGCTCATGCGATTTATGAGGGAAATAAATGCTCAAATGGACCAAATTTCGGGAGCACCACCAGTGCCGAAGGGCCCAGACTCGAAGAAATACACCCAGTTGCCGTTCAAACCGAGTGCAACACCATAGTTAATTTCGAAGCGGTTCAAAATTCCAGATGTACCAAAATATGATGGGACTTCAGATGCTCAGAAACACATCACCACCTATATAACAACGGTGAAGGGAAATGACTTGTCTTCACATGAGATTGAGTCAGTCCTGCTATCGAAGTTCAAAGAAACCCTCATGAAGGGGGTCCTAACATGGTACTCACTCTTACCCGAACACTTAATAGATTACTTTGAGATGCTCGCGGACTCTTTCATTAAGGCCCATGTAGGGGGCCAAGAAGGTCCAAGCCCGGAATGCGGACATATTCAGGATTTCGCAAGGAGAATTTGAGTTGCTGTGTGAGTTCGTGACTAGGTTCCAGAAAAAAAGGATGCTGCTACCGGTTGTTCCAGATGAATGGGTGGATGAGGCGTTTACTAAAGGGTGGAATCCGAGGAGCTCCGACGCCTTCTGGAAACTGAAAGAAAGACTGCTCGAGTTCCAGGCAACTATATGGGTAGATGTCCATAACCGTTACGAATCAAAGATAAGAATAGAAGATGATCAGCTCGGGTTCTCGGCATCAACTGAGGGTCGGGATCGAGAAAAGAATAGAGATAAGTTAAAGGATGATTTTGACGTAGAACGACGATTTTTTAAAGGTCGGTTTTTGCCTTACGAAAGGGCCGAAGGACGTTGCATAGGGTTTCGGTTGGCAAATAGGTTCACGCCCGATAGAAGAACCTACCGCGACCAGAATAGCAGGTCATTGCAAGATAAAGAGGTATCGGGTTCCCGAGATTTTGCCTATCCCAGGCTGTCCGAGTACAAATTTAATGTTAGCATAATGGAGCTAGCATCGACGATGAGGAACATCAAGGAAGCACAGTTCCTGAGGTCGATGAGATCTTATCCTAACAGAGGGATCCTAATCTATGGTGCCAGTATCATGGGACTAACGACTATCGGACTGGGGAGTGCCAAAATCTGCGCGAGGATGTGGCAACGTTGTTGAAAAATGGCCATCTCAGAGAGTTCTTAAGCAACTGGGCTAAAAACAATTACAGCCACAGCCAGGACAATGCAGAGCCCTCGAAGATAGATGAAGACTCTCTCCTGCAAAACATTAACATGATTTTCGGGGGAAACGAGATCAATGGTGTAACCTTCTCGGTAGAAAAAAATGATAAAAGTATCGGTGGCTCACAGCAAGAGACTTCAGGAAGTCGCCGAGGACGACATCACCTTCACAGAAGAGGACGTAGATGGACTTCTAGTGCCGCACAACGATGCCTTGGTAATTTCTCTTAACATTCAAGATTTTAAAATTAAACGTATTTTGGTGGACCCAGAAAGTTCGGCCAACATTATTCAATGGAGGGTGCTGGAGCAAGCCAAGCTGACTGGAAGTATCATTCCGGCAACAAAACTCCTCGCCGGGTTCAACTTAGCAAGTGTGACCACCCGAGGGGAGATTTTGCTGCCCAAGAATGCCGGAGGGGTCATGAAGACTACCTTATTTGAAGTAGTAGACAGCGACATGGGCTACAACATAATTCTTTGCAGAACATGGCTACATAAGATGAAGGTTGTACCATCAATATATCACCAAATGCTGAAATTCCCAACTCCAGAGGGAATCAAACAAATAAAAGAAGATCAACCGGCGGAAAGGGAGATGAGCGCGGTCTCAGTTTCCAGCAGTAAAGGGAAGGAGCACATGACATAGCAATTACAGGAACCGGAGCCTGCTCCCAAATAAAATGAAGCCGGCAAAGGGGAGGAGCCGTCGGAATCCCACCAGGTACTAAGGTATTTTCAGGTACCGAAAGCAACGGAGACGACCAAGTCCATGATGCAAGAACTCAAACAAATGACATTGTTCAAAAAGTTTCTAAGAGGAAGTTCCACTTGGGGATAGGACTAAACCCCGAGCTTAGGTAAGGATTTATTGAATTTCTTAAAACTAACATTGATTGTTTTGCATGGTCGCATAAAGATATGACAGGTATCCCGCTAGAGGTGGCCATGCACAAGCTAAAACTGGACCCAAGCATCCTACCAGTAAGGAAAAATAAGCGTCAAATTGCCGAGGTCAGAAACAATTTTGTTAAAGAAGAAGTAACTTGATTGCTCGATATCGGTTCAATTCGGGAGGTAAAGTACCCCGACTGGCTAGCTAACATAGTCGTAATTCCAAAAAAAAATAATAAATTCTGTATGTGCATAGATTATAAGGATTTGAATAAGGCGTGCCCAAAAAACTACCAAGCATTGATCAAATAATTGATGCGACAACCGAACACAAGTTGATGATTTTCCTCGATGCGTATTCCGGATATAACCAAATTAAGATGAACCCAGAGGATCAGGAAAAAACTTTGTTTATAACGAACTTTGGCAAATATTTCTACAATGTGATGCCCTTCAGGCTTAAGAACGACGGAGCCACTTATTAGAGGCTCGTGAACAAAATGTTCGAAAAGCAAAAAGTGAAAACAATGGAAGTTTACATAGATTATATGATGGTTAAGTCTTTGAACACAGGTGACCATCAGAAACACCTCCAGAAAACCTTTGACATCCTAAGGAAGCATAACATGAAGTGTAACCCCGAAAAGTGTGCGTTTGGACTTAGATCCGAAAAACCTTTGGGTTTCCTGGTGTCACATAGGGGGTTCAAAGTCAATCCCGATAAGATTAAATCCATCAAGGACATTCCATACCAGCTGACAGACATAAAAAAAAAGTCCAAAGACTAAAAGGAAGACTGACTGCTCTAAGCAGGTTCATTTCTCGATCCTCGAAAAAATGCCATCACTTCTTCTCACTTCTGAAGAAAAAAACAACTTCGAGCGAAATCCATAATGTCAACGGGCTCTAAAAGACTTGAAACAGTATCTATCAAGCCCTCCGTTACTATCAAATCGAAGGAAGGCGAACAGTTGCTAATATACTTAGCGGTCTTTGAGGTAGCGATAAGTGTTGTTCTGGTCCGGGAAGACGAAGCTACGCAGTCTCCTATCTATTATGTTAGCAAAATTTTGTCGGGGATAGAAACTCGGTATACGCACCTAGAAAAATTGGCCTTAGCTCTCGTAGTCGCTGCTCGAAAGCTTAGGCGTTATTTGTAATGCCACGCGATAGCCGTGGTGACAACTTTTGCCCTGCGGAATGTCCTTCACAAACCTCAGTTGTCAGGTTGACTTCATAAATGGGCAGTCAAAATTAGTGAATTTGATATTGAATATAAACCAAGGACTGCGATCAAATCACAAGTTTTGATAGATTTCAGTCCCGAACTGCTGCCTTTGGCCACAAAGGAAGCGTTGATGGTGTCGAAAATGACATTAAGAGTTTGAACCTTGTTCACGGACAGAGCTTCCAATGTGAAAGGTTCTGGGCTTGGGGTAGTCTTAATCACGCCCTCGGGAGAAGTCCTGAGGTAGGCCATAAAATTATTCTCTTGACTAACAATGAAGCCGAGTATGAAACTGCAGGACTTGAACTTGCCGGGGGACTAGACTCCGAGGTCAGTGAAATCAAATGCGATTCCCAAATGGTGGTAAATCAAGTATATGGAATCTTCGACACCAAGGAGGAACGCATGAAACAATATGTGCTGAAAGTTATGGTTCAGGGAATGGCCCATCACCCATATCCCGAGAGAAGAAAACGCAGAAGCAGATACATTGGCCAATTTGGGCTCGTCCACGAAAATGAAGGGATCAAATTCCGGTACGGTCGTATAGCTCATGCGCTCGGTACTGGATGTTGATGGTTATTATGAAGTAAATATAACCAACATGGTCTGGGACTGGGAGAGTGAGATCATCGACTACCTTGAGCATGACAAGCTGCCCGAAGACCCGAAGGCATCCCGGGCACTCCGCACCAAAGCAGCTCGCTACAGCTTCTGGGGAGGACAGTTATACAGAAGGTGTTTCCAAGGCCTGTTGACCCGATGCTTAGGAGCCACCGAGGATAATTACGTCATGAGAGAGGTTCACAAAGGAATTGTGGAATCATTCAGGTGCAGATTCGTTGGTGTTAAAATTAGTTAGGGTAGGATACTACTGGCCCCGGATGGAACAAGACGCTAAAGCGTTCGTTCAGAAATGCGACAAGTGTCAACACCATGCACCATTAGTGCACCAACTGGCAGAGCTACTGCATTCGATATTATCCACATGGCTATTCATGAAATAGGGGATGGCTATAGTCGGGCCGCAACCACCAGCTCCCGGGAAGGTAAGTTTTCTTTTAATATTAATTGATTATTTCATAAATTGGGTTGAAGCAGGTCCTTCCCAGAAAATCGGCGAGCACGAAGTGGTTGATTTTCTATGGGACAACATAATTTTCCGGTTTCGAATACCAAAGGAGATTGCATGTGACAATGAACCATAGTTTATAGGCTCAAAGGTCACAAAATTCCTTGAATACTTGAAACTTAAAAGAATCACATTCGAGCGCAAATGGGCAGGAAGAATAAAAAAATAAGGTAATTATTCAAAACCTCAAAAAAAGATTGGAAGAAGCCAAGGGCAAGTAGCCTGAAGAGTTACCGGGAGTGTTATGGGCATACCGGGCGATGGCCAAGTCAAGCACGGGAGAGACACCTTTATCTCTCGTGTACGAAGTAGAAACTCTGATCCCGATAGAAGTAGGAAAACCAACCTTGAGGTACTTCTGCGCGGACGAAGAAACAAACAATGAAGCATTACTAGTTAAACTAGAGCTGCTTGACGAACGCAGGGACTTGGCGCACATAAGGATGGTGGCCCAAAACCAAAGACTAGAAAGATACTACAATCGAAGAGCCAATCTCCGTTATTTCAAAGCAGGAGACTTGGTTTTAAGAAAAGTGACTCAAAACACCTGGGAGCTCAACGCAGGAAAATTGGGTTCGATATGGAAACGCCCTTATCGGGTTTCAGCTGTCACCCGGAAAGAATCATATGAACTAGAAAATCAAGATGGGGTAAAATTTCCGAGCAACTGGAACGTGACTTACCTCAAAAGGTATTATTGCTGATGAGCACCGCTTATACTGAAAGTATGTGCTGCATTTGTGTTTTTTCCTTTGTCCAGTTTTTGTCCTAATTCGGTTTTTCTAGCAAGGTTTTTAATGAGGCAGCAACGGAAAGCATACTACGAAGGAAACTCCACTAGAAGAAATAAGACCTTTAAATGACAAGGCATCAAAATGACAAACCACTGCGAGATGGTTAAATAGTCTTTGGCTCGATGGCAAATTCCTAATAGGAAGCAAAACTTGCCACCGGACCAAAGTTATTCAACCATTTACAAGTGTTTTACCTATGAGTCACTGGGGTGGTTAGATAATCTTTGGATCGATGGCAAAGATCCTAACAGGGAACGAAGCTTGCTCTCGGACCAAAGATTTTCCAACTATTCACTAGTGGCATCCCCAAAGGAGCAAGACTTCCGGTGTTCCAATTCACATTCTTCGCATTCGAACACTGGGGGAATGATATGAGAATACTGCAACCTGATTGCCACAGAAATCGGGACTACAAAATTCGGGAACAAAAATGTCTCATCGGGATCGGGGACTGCACAACCAGCCCCATAGAAACAAGTTGTACAAATTAGCCACATGTAATGGTAATTTCTTTTCTTTTAGCAAAATGAATGCTTATATACTTTTGAAGATAAAAAGAATAAAACAAAGTCCTTTTATTTTTATCTTGTTTCTTGTCCAAACGATGAATTGATTTTATCATTTGAAAGTTAACCAAGTACTTCAAATGTTAGTGCCGGAATGAACAGGAGACTTCCTCTTCAAGAGCACCGTAAATATAAGCGGGCTCTCTCATGAAACCCTCACAGTAAAGGGTTGGTTTCGAAAGAATTTATGCCAGAATCCCAAATGCTATCGGGGAAATATGCACTCAAAGCCTTGCATAATTCGACGCAGCAAAGTAAACTTTGCGCAATGCTTAAACAAAAAGCTCTTTTATTTATCAAACGTGCCAAACAGCACAAGTACAAAAATACAAAAAGAAAACAACAAAGGAAAAGAAAGCAAAAAAGCTAAACTATATTGCCTCCACGAGGGAAGAGGAGCATCATCGCCGCCGAGAAAAGTAGGCGGATCTGCCGTTGGCTTGGGATCTTGTCCTTCATCGTTATTCTCCTCAAGTTCCTCCTCAGTTTCTGAGAACTCAAAACCGAAACCAGAAGAGTCAGTTGCATAAGGCTGAGTCGGGAGGCGTCTTCGAATAACTCCATCTTTCAGGCCTTGGCGATTTCATCGTCAATATCAATGATGCCCACTCGGTGCTAGAGTTCTAGTTAAAGCCGATCAACCTCGGTCAAAAGGCCATCCTGCTCGAATCTCGTGGTGCTAAGGGTAAGATCAAGATCACGAATAGTGGTTATATGAACCTTATTATGTTTCATGATACTCTTATACCTATCCTCCATCTGGGCACGTTTCTCCTCGCCAACAGTAGCCTCTTCAGCTTTGGAGTTCAAGGTTGCCTCCAAGTTATTCACTCTCTCAATGGAGGCAGATTCGCACTCGGCAACATCGAGCATAGCATTTTAGACCTCAAACCATTTAGCCTTGGCTTCTTGAAACTGTACATTTAGTTGAGAATCTTCTTGGCTGAGGGCCATCACTTCTTGCTCACACCGAGCCTCTAACTCACCCGCCTTAGCAACTTTTGCTTCTAGAATCGAGAGGTTAGCAACAATTTAGTCCTTCTCGGCCAACAACTGGTCCCGCTCGGACTGGAGTTCTTCTTTATCGAGGATCAATTTCTAAAGGCCCTGGGAAGCAAGGAAGTTGGCCTGCTGATGACGTCCACAACACACCTCAATAAGAGATATGATACGATCGTATGCAATAATTACCCAACTATGAGTCGGGATCGAATCCACTAGGAGTTATAAAGGGTGTCAGGAGTATATATATGAAGCCAGTGGATGGACTACCTAAATTGCACTTCCACAACAGAGTTTTGATTTCTACTTCTAGTATAACTTTAATGACTGCAAGCTAAGGTAAATAAACTAGAGATGAATGTTTTTGATATTTTTCCAAATAGTTTAAAGGCCTAGGGTTATGACCATAACCTAGGTATTTGCCTAATGGGATAAAGACGTCAATACTTGTTTTGTTGATTAGGGTGTATTATAGATCTCAACTCTATGTTACCCACTCAATACCTCTCGGTCATAGAGTGATTTTGCCCGATTTGGCTTTCTCAAGTCTAAATGGGTATCAAATAAAATAGTTGATATGAGCTCAAGTCGGGTTCTTACTATCTCTAATTTGAACATTTTAATTAGGCAAACCAATCTCTCAATTAACCCAATTCCTTGTTAGCCAAGTTATCCTAGACTAGGTCTTTCTTTCTCAAGTAGAGACTAAGTCAAATAGGCATGAATCAATGTTTGCAACCATTAATTCTAAAATTGAAGCATGAACTAAGCTAAATAATCAACACCCAATCATAAATAAGCATAAAATTAATCACCCATAAGGTTTACACACTAGGGTTGGGTCACAATCCTAGTAAAAATCTAGCTACTCATAATGGAATTTGAATAAAATAAAGAAGAAAAGCTAATTAAACCCATAATGAAAGATTAAAATGATGAAATCTAATGTTTAAACACCAAAACAATATAAAACTTCCTAAAGTAGTAAAAAGAAATGGCTACAACAGCTTTTAATGTTCAAACTTGACCTAATTTTGTGAAACTCATCTATTTATACATGGCCAAACAATACGGACAAAAATGCCCCTCGGAAGGTTCTGCGGCTGCACGATTCCATGTGCGGTCCACATATGTCTTCAGTTGGCAGGAAGGAGGATTCTGCAGGCGCATATTTCTGAACTGCGGCCGCACATTTCTTGTCTGGTCTGCACTTCACAAAGGCTCCCGGACATGGTCTTCTTGTACATTCTCTGAACTTTGGATCTTTGTTAGTGAAAGACCAAATCTACGACGGCACAATTCATGTGCGGTCCGCACATTGCTGAAAAGCTTGTTGGGTTTTGTTGCTTGGGTTGTGGCCGCAGAATTCCATCAGTGGATCGCACATCTTTGCTTCTGATCCATTTATTGCCTTATGTTTCGGAACACTCTAACGAGCGCAAAACACAACACAAAATTATTGCTCGCTAGTCAAAGATAGTATAGATTTATTATTGTCTCCACAGGGATTGAATTTAAATAGTGTTCGAATAATCTCCAGTTTATTACTATCCAGGAAAATTAACACTTTGGCGCCCAATAATTCCGATAAGTGCCTTTGATGCAACAACCTTTTCCATCAGTACTGCTTTGCCACCAGCCGTCGATTTGATAACTGTTACTACGGTGAACTACTAAAAATTAAGCAAATTACAATTTAACAATTGATCACAAAAGACAACAGATGTGCAACAAAGAAATATCAATGAGAGGGATAAGGGTATTTGACTAGATAGGTGAAAGATAAACGACTCGGGATCCAATTATTGAGTTAAATCACTGTATAATACGGTTGATTCTCATGAATTCAACCGATAATCAGATTGCACTTGAAGTTAATGTTCCTCTTTCGATTAAACATTAATTCAGTAATTAATCCAATTGAAGCACGGTAAACAATTGCAACAATCAAATGATGGTTATGATCTAAAGGGTAACTTCTCACGAATATTTTTCTATTTTCTAGTTTGATTAACAATTCAAGAGGCTCTTTCGATTACCTAATTGAATCATGAATTTAAACTAGAGCATAAGATGTGAAGAAATTCAATATCAAACTCCTCTTTCGATTAAGCAAAACAACAAATAACTCACAATACAAATTAAAGCTCCATCAATTAATTCTAACAATTATCAAGAATTGAATCCCTAATCACGTTATCGAAACACCGTATCTGTCAACACCCTAATGGAAATTACTCCATAACAATGGAGTAATACATCTCAAATAAGTTTAAGAACAAAGAAAACATCAAAGCTAATGTTTTCGATACAAATTCACATATTGCAGGTTGTAATATTGATAAGTTCTTGAGTCTTCTTGCCTTGGTTGGTTCTTCAATATTCCGTAGGTCAAAAGTCCCTTCAAAATTATATTTTTGGTGTATTTATACCGTGTAGAAATAAGCCCGGACAAAACTACCCTTTCCTAGCCGAACTTGGAAATCACTCTGACAATTTTGCACAGCCACGTCGCCCCATGCGGCGCGCTAGTGAGGAAATCCAGGGAGCTCGCATGTTTCTTGTCAGACTACTTTTGCACTGCCGTGCCGCGCTCGCGGTGCCCTATGCGGTGCCATAGTGCCTTTTTCTCATAGTAAATTCATGTGTTCACTTTTTGATATTTGGATTTTCTTCTCGACCCCCGAACGTGTTCCCGACTTAATTTCTTGGGTTTCTACTCAGACTTCAAAGCTCCAGCTTGTTCGATTTCTCTCCAAATTACCTAAATAGCTCTGAATCATTTCTTACAAGGCATAAAACACGTAATAAGTATAATTTACTATCAATTAAGTTCAAACACACGTAAAATGCAATAATTAGAGTGCAATACTATGGCTAAAACACGGGTTTCTAGCCTACCATCAACACCCCACACTTAGACTATTGCTCATCCTCGAGCAATCAAACTGCACTTCACCTAGGGATGACCTTTTCATTAAACAACATCCCTAACACATCATGCCAAGATTGTTTAAAGTCGGCTAAGCACCCTATAATAACATCTTGACCTCAGGGCTTGACTCAAAAGCACCACGCATGTTTCACAACATGTTCACTTACTCTAACACAGAGGTCAAAGACTTTATCTTACCTTCACAAGTCATGTGCCCTCACACAAACAATAGAGAGTAGTTCAATATACAATAAAGTTCAAGAGCAATTAGGACTCAAGATAGAAAGAATTCACTCACTGTCAGAAATAAAATTCATGCGCCACATAAGACGTACCATATGCTTGCTCGTAGTGTAATACTCTACAAATTTAGCTCATTCAGTCAAGGATCAAGTATGACTTAATTGGTTGTAATATAGGTTGCTGGACGGGTATGATATATTTGGATATAGTGACTACACCTCCCTAAGCACTTTAATACATATACATTAACAATTCCAACCTCACACTTATGTTGAACCAAACCCCAACCTTCACATCATATTAACATCAAGCTCCCAATTTCTTTAAGCATAGGCAAAGCAAGATTTACCACTATCAAGGAATAGTTTTCTTTATAATATATACAAACACCAACATTTTTACTTTTTCTAAATTCTGATTTTCTTTTCTTCTTTTTTTTCAATTCCCTACAAGCGGTTCTCATAATGTTTTTCCAACAGAGCACCTTTCCCTTTTCTATAGTTCCTCTCAAAATCCAACCATACCTCCACCTAGCTTTTACAAGCTCATAACAAACTCAAGTACTCAAGAGAGGTCAACGGTTCAAACAGATAGTCAATTCAAATAAAGGGGTCAGGCTTGTAGTGTGGTTGCCAAAGAAATAAGATTACAGGCTCAAAGGGGCTTAAGATAAATATTAATTAGGTGGGCAAAAGCATATATTTGGCTCAACAAAGAAATGTCTATATCAATTCCTAGACTGAACAACACTGCTATTTCGCTTTGCAAATATACATGGCAAGTTCTAGATATCAACTGGCATGCACATAATATCAAGGAGAACCTCACTCACACATTGGCACATAACTCACTTAGGAGCAGATCTTTCCTGACTCTCTAGTCAAAGCAGTTAAGTAGAGTTACGATCAAGCAATTTAAGGCACTTATCTAAGAATCAAGAACTGAGCCTAGGCATCATAACTAAGGCATCCACCACTCTCAAGGCATATGTAGTCAAGGAAAATTGCTTCAAATTAGCACTATGACTCAAGATTCTTTATTCCTATAAAAACAAAAACTAACTACACCCGGTTCAAGTAAAACCCTTGGAAATAAATCGCGACACAAAGAAAAATCAAGGGAGAATTACTACACTACCTAAGAAAGTAAAATAAAACAAAGGACATATTTTTGGATTTTCAAATTTTTTATTTGTTTTTGTATTTTTCTCGTTCGACTTCAAATCCCTCAAGAAGCCAGTTGACGAAATCCATCGTCGGGAAGAGTCGAAAGTAAACAGTTAATTACTAACTATTACAGGCCGATAGAATTTAGAGTTATGATTACAAACCATATTGTCTATGAAAGCAAGAAACAAATCAAACAAAACTAACTGGCAAAATTGCATTGTCCCCAATGCAAAACAGTAAAACAAGAGTGAAAAGATAACTCCCTGAGGCCCATGGCCTACTCCACATCAATACCCTTAAAAGTGCGCAGGTACTCTTCATCCTTAGAGGGAACAGAGTTGGCGTCCTCATCTGGAGGCCTATGTACTCTAGCAGCTAAGCCCAACCACTGTTGCGTGACCGCAGAGAGTTGATGGTCCTCCTGCAGCTCTGCCAAGTCAACCTCCCCCCGAGCAGCACAAAGGCGCATATCATCAAATAGCAGCTGCAGTTTCTCCTCAACACGATCAAATCTCTGATCTACAGGAACAATAACAACAGGAGGGTCTGTCATAGCTGTGACATCAAAAGTCTTAAGAGGCCGCAAAACCGAAATCTCCCGATCATAATGGAACTCCTCCTCTATATGGTGGGTCCTCAGAAGCCGCGTGATCATACTCGGGAAATATAGGCAGCATGCCCCATGTGGTCATACTCGAGATATGTGCTCAAGCATAATCTTACCCAGATCAAAATTAAACCGACTCAAAATAGAATAAATGAGACACACCTTCAACCGGGAGACATCAGTGTCGTTCTGGGTAGGCATGATATTTGCACTAATGAAATGGAGAACGACTCTGGCGGGATGCTGGAAATGGCAATTCTTCATGTCCTTGTGGAACTTATTAGAATCTCGCGTCCCTGTGGCAAGAGACCTCGCGCCACACAGCTGGCGTCTAATATCAGTATAGAGGGGCCAACGCAACAAACTGGCCTCAGGTTGCCAGTTAGCATAAAACTCCTTAACCATGTTCACGTTCACCGACTCATCGGGATGGAACAAGCTTTCAAAACCCATGTATCTGATGCTGTTGTAAATCCCCGAGTATTTTCTGGCTAGCTTACCATCATCAATGCCAACTTCCAGGTCGGGACTTACCGGCAGAACAAAGGTCAGGTACCACATCCTAGCATGAGCCAGAAAAGCCCGAATGCCATACTTGCAGCTTGGCACTACATCCGCATCAAGATCAATACGCTCATATTCCTCCTCCATTGGGGCGGGGGGAGGTGCCTGCCTACCTCCTCGATGGCTACTAGAGGCAACCTCTGAGGTACCTGTGTTAGAACGTTTGCTAGGACGACAAGACATTATACCTGCAAAAGACGAACAATATTAGCCACAACACTTAAAACATAAACAGGACCAAACGGGGTAACCACCCCACAATTATGCTATTGGCATGTTCACAAGTACAATGTATATCGGGGACTCCGACTACCCCATTGAAAGCACATCACGAGTAATCAACAACCTACCCGACCGCCAACATAACATTACAAAAACATTGGACTACACTAGTGTAAAAGAAAAAATTAAGAAGCTAAACTAGTAATTAGAAAAGAAAAAAAAGAAGTTAGTCTAATTCACTACTAACAAAATTAAGATACAATACAATACTACACAAGCACATAGCATGAATCGGACACCCCATTTAGCACCTAGCAATACATTAGTATGGTGTGGTCAATCAATTAGTACTCGAGGCTAACAAATTATAGTTTCACAACAAACGAACATGACCTCCCACCCCACACTTATCATCTAGCATCACATTCCACAAAGCACTTCCCTTCAAAATTAGCAACACAGCACAATTATGTCACTAAGGCATTTCAACAAACATATTGTGGGCATACATTTCACCTTCTTATTTTAATTC
>AWOL01S0012561.1:2440-45330 GCA_000715115.1 Nicotiana otophora
AAAAGTACTGATTTTTCCAAGCTCTCCCTCATAGACGTTTTATAATCACCGAGTTGAAGTCTTGCTTGACTGAAAGCGCTCTCTGATGCCACTGTTGAAGCTTGAATAGTTAAAATATCTCGGGCCATCCTTGAAAGAATCGGAAAGTGTTTTTCTTTGTCCTTCCACCATTCCAAAATATTAAAGGAGCTGTCGGGATTCACTTCCTCAATTTCCTGTGACAAATAAACTTCAAGCTCATTTAGTTGTGAAAAATCACTAGTACTAGAACCTTGAGAACCCCTGAATCCTGCCCAAGCACTAAATATCACTCTTTACGGTTGTGCGAGGAAAACCTTTATAAGTAGGATTATAAACTTTTCTAATATAATGCACAAAGTGAGGGTCAGAAGGAAAACTATAGGGTAAGCACATAATAGTAACTATTTTTGCCAATTCTTCCCGATCTTTTTTTGGATCATAATATAAAATACCACCGGTAACAGTGTTAATTCCCGGTTGAAATTGATTTGACCCGGTACTAAAGTCAGCCTGACTAGGTGCACTTGTCCCCTCGGCCATATGTGTCTAGTCAAACTTTCCGTTCCTCCCCGACTTCCAACATATTTAAAAACTAACTCTTTGCCACAAGTTTTACACTTAGCCCTATTTTTTTCTCTTAGTTGAGTAAAAAATGGCCAAACAAGAGATGTTTCTGCCCATTTAGAAGGTTGTCTAGAAAAACTAGGGGCAGTAACAGGAGGGTCAGGCGGAGGATATTTGGATTATTATTAGTTGGGTTAACTTCAGGAGCAGGACTAGTGGGTGTATCGTCATCCGGTTGCATTTCATCAAAATCTATTTCTTCATCATCATTTTCATCAATAGTTGGATTACCATAAAGAGCATTCATATATTCATGGTTTAATTGTTCACCGGGTGCAATATTATGGCAAAATTGACTCTCGGTAAATTGTAATAAACTGTTATCGCTATCAAGAATAGGAGGTGTAGGACGGGTAACACGTTTGGGCCGGGGAGCCAGGGAAAATGGAGGAGGAACAAATTAGCCACTAGATTCACCATTCTTGGATTTTCCCTTATATTTACTAAACATTTATTTTAAGAAATAAGCCATCTTAATTAATCAAGCAAAGTAAATAAAACAAACAAAACTATAATATTAAAACTTAAGAGTTGGAACGAGTTTACCGAATTGACGAAAAACTTATTGAAAAATAATTATCATTGAAGACTTGAAGATTTCAATTCACCAACTTCACAATTTTGCACAAATTGTAACAATTAAGTAAGCAATTATAGAAGAATAATAGAGAGAGATTGAGAGAGATTGATGATTTTGTAAAAAGAATAAAAGAATGAGGGGGTATTTACAGTTGAAAATAGGGAAAAAGTATAATTATAAAAAGTTTGGGGTTAAAACAAAATTTAGGAGGTTAATGGCTATTTTGCAAATAGCCAACGACTATTTTAGCAGACCAAATGGCTAGTTTTTAAATGGCCAAACGGTCAAATTTTTTTTTTTTTAAATTATCCGTTGGGCCCGAATAGGACCGTTTAGGACCGCTTGAACTGGCCCACTTCTCAGCCGGCCCCGGTCCCAAATGGTCCCGGTCTCGCGGGCCTCGCCTATGAGATCGGCCCACTACCCGGCCCACCACCCCACGGTCCCGGTCCTATCCGGTTAGGACCGTTTAGGCCCACCGCCCATGTGGGCTTGCGGTCCTGGGCCGGTTCCGGTCCTAACCGGCCCACATGCTACCCTTAGTTGCTTTACAAACAAGTGCCACGTATAAACACTAAATGCCCTATTAGCTACTACGTGGCAGTTTAAACGAGGTGTTTTATAAAGTGTCATGTTATGTAAAGCAAACGTTTGTATCTTTTTGAAAGCCGAAATTTCGATAAAGAGTGCAAAATAATGCAGAATTAGTGTTTTTTTCTCGTTTGGTTTGGTTCCAAATAATGGCGAATTTCTACTTCTGATTGCCCACCACCAGGTTGTCAAATTCGCCCCAATGTTTTTGGTATCGTAGAACAGGGATTGACCTTTCTAGTGCATATTTAGTGATCGGTATGGCCTTAATGATTTATTTTCGATCGGCGCATGAATCAATTTAACTCAGTTCTACTTGACTAACACGTGATCATATATAAGGAGAGAGTTTATTTTACCCAACTCTCTTTTTGATAACAAGGCAGAAATATCCGATCCCACACGAATAAGTTTTGAACGAAGAATAAAACGTATCATATCCTAACAAGCATCTACTCCTATTAAAAAGCGAAACTTTAGTAAACAATCAAGAATGACTCTTTCTAACTTATTAGTCAAACGCAACAAGTAAAATTTATATGGTGCTTGGGTAAGCTTATAAATTACTTATACTTTTACTATTCAAAGTACATACTACAAATAAGTGATTATTAATCAAAATCAGTCAAATGTCATATATTGATTAATTCTCCAACTTATAGCTTTTCAACTAATAAGTATTTCTGATTTGGCCAAGTATTTTACTATTGTATCACGAATAACTTCTCTAATTCTAAAAATATTCTTCCCAATATAAAACTCTTCCTTGGAAAATGAAGCAGATCATTATACTTTAGAGATGCAATGTTTGACTCCTATCACAATCTTTCATTCCTCTATCACTCTACTTTGAGAAAAAAGAAGGAACCAAAAAAACAAGTGGAGTAGAATACATTTAGTATGAGTTCATCAACATCAAAATTTGTTTGGATACATTATATATCTTGGCAGTCTGTGCTCGTCGATTAGACGATGACTGTTCAATCGATTAGTCAAATGCACATAAACTGACTTAAATGGCAATTTTATAAAAATCTCATGGCTGATGCATCATCATACATTTTCAAATGCCAAATAATTAAACGTGATTTTCCTAATGATACACTTCTGTATAGGGTAAATTCGATTCATATTAAATACTCGAATAATAGAGCGCCGACACGTGGAACCAAAGACGGACGGAAAAGGAGGCAAGTGGAAACCAAAACTCGAGACAACAACTTCGGTTGGCACCGGACAGACCCCGAAGTGAATATTGCTAACGAGGACAAACGAATATTTTCCATCCGATGACATTCAATAAAGAATGTTCCTTAGTATTAAACACACAATCTGTTACAGAGAATTTTGGCATTCATATCCTGTCGTTACACATTCATTAATGGCCCCCATAATTGTCATTTAAGAGGGGCTTGATCCTAGGACCTTGTTCTCTAGGTGTAGCTATAAATAGTGACTTCAACAACCATTGTGGGACACGAAAATTCGGACACACTTATGCTATACATTGTTCTAAGCTCAATAATATTTTATTTTCAGTCTACTGATATTCTTATTGTTGTCTTCGGAAGCCCTTCTCCCGGAACCAAGTTGTTTGCTGTCTTATCTCGATTTTTACGCTAAGTATTGTATTTTATTTTATTTATTTATCATCTTGGGATCAAATCTATTCTCTTGTCTATAAAACACGTTACAAATTCAACTGTACTGTTTTACGGGTAAACAGTTTGGCGCCCACCGTGGGGCTTAGACAATTGCGTAATTGAGTTTATCCTTGCATCTATTACTAATCTGTTTGATTCTTTGTGTCTTAGCAAAAAATAGTAAAAGATGGCAGATAACGATGTCAACATCGCTAATAAGTTGGTATTTTACCAACTTATCTCTTCTTGATACTTAGGCTTTTGTATGATTTTGTGAGAAACTAAGGCATTTGTTGAGGTTTATTGGCATATTTCAGGTATCAAGTTATTTAGATAAGATACGAAAGAAAACAAATCAAAATGTGTTAAAATGAGAAAAATGGACAGCTCACAGATAATGCTCTTCGCGATCGCGAAGATTCTTATGCGATCACGTAAGTCCAGGAAAATATACTTCGCGAACGCGGAGCAAATGTTCCGAACGCGAAGAAGAAAGCTTTTCAGCTATTGTCAAGTGTCCTACGCGAACGCGGGGTTTGATGTGCGATGGCTATGCTTTGCAACATTACTCTTCGCGATCGTAATCTTACTTTCGCGAATGCGATTCACAAGTTTGGGCAGAAATCGGACAATTTTGGCATTTCACATTTTTGACCCCAAAACCATTTAATACATGATTCAGCTCATTTGTAAAAGATTTTTGGCTTATTTTTCAGTCTCTTGACTAGAGAACACAAGTTTTGGAGCTAGGATTCTTGCACACACACTTGAGTCTTGAAGATTTGAAGTTTTTGGTTGAGAATTTCTTATCCATTTATGTTCATTTCTTCATTTCCTTGCTTTGTATTGTATATCTAAGTGTGTAGTATTTTTTTCCAGCACTTGAATCTTGTTTATGGGAATATTCATATTTAAAATATGGATTAAATATCTTGTTGTGCATAAGTATTGAACGATTTTTATTTATTATAAAGTGAGTTATTGTTTCTTTAATGTTTCCAAAGGGATTAGCTAACCCTAGGACTCTCCCATTAACTTCGAATTGATTTTGAAAAAGATAATTTGGGGTTAGAAAAAATTAATTAACAACAACTTGAGGCGTTAACTCTCACTTTATAAATCCTACCTAGGGATAGGATTGAACTACTTGTAGTCATATTCGGGTGTGCTTAATCTCTTAATTGTTTTAGGGATAATTCAATTAGGAAGTCTTGTTAGTATTCGGAAAAAGCTAATATAAAATTATTACCCGAGGCTAATTAACATAAACTCGCTCATATTTATAAAATTGTGAAATACATTGGATTGTTACTTGAGTGTAATTCCCCGTGTATCCATGCTTGTAGCCATTGATCATTTTACTTGCATTCTAGGTTAGTTTATATTTTCGCAATTAGTTATATATATTTTCTCAAAATATTTCTAAGTGTTTGGCTTAGCATAATAAGTGATAATTCTCTTACATGCCTAATCGCCTACATATTGTTCTCTGTGGGATTCGACCCCGACTCATAGTTGGGTAAATTATATTGCATACGACCGTGTTAATTTACTTTTTAGTAGTGAATTTGGACGTCATCAATGACTCACAATATTGAGGCACAAGGAAATCCACCTCATAACGAAAATTCGATCAATGATACCCGCAACGAGGAGCACATAGCCATGACAGTCCATGGCAGGCAATATCCACGATACGAATGTGAGGCGACTCCTGATGATGTCGAAGACGATCACGTTGCGGAAACGGTAAGGATCTTGAGAGAACAACAAAAGGCCATAATGGGCCATCTTTCGCGACAAGACCAGGACGTGACAGAGTTGAGGCAAGCTTTGTCGGGCTCTTCCAACAACGCGAATGGAAGAGGTCCAGTTCCTCCCACTGTTCCTACAAATCAAACAGTACAAAGGGTTAAGAACAACACCCCGAGGGGTGAGGTCAGCGTCGACGGGGTCGGGGGGAACAGCAGCGGATCTGGTAGCAACAACGGGAAGTGGTTGAAAGGACCGGACTCAAAGCGATACATCCAGCTGCCATTCAAACCGAGCGCGGTACTAGAGTTAATCCCGAAGTGGTTCAAAATACTAGACGTACCAAAATATGATGGGACATCGGAACCTCAGGAGCATATCACCACCTACACAAACGACGGTGAATGAAAACGACTTAGCTCCACACGAGTAAGAGTCAGTCTTGCTGAAGAAGATCGAGGAAACCCTCACGAAGGGGGCCCTGACATGATATTCACTTTTACTCGAGCATTAAATAGATTCATTTGAGATGCTTGCGGATTCTTTCATCAAGGCCAATGCCGAGGCCAGGAAGGTACAGGCCCGAAAGACCGGCATATTCTGAATTGCACGAGGAGAGTCCGAATTGCTGCGAGAGTTCATGACCAGGTTTCAGGAGGAAATGATGCTGCTAACGGTCATGCCAGATGAATGGGCAACCGGGTCATTTACTAAGGAACTGAACCCGAGGAGCTCCGATGCTTCCAAAAAACTGAAAGAAAGCTTTCTCGAGTGCCAGGAACCTACATAGGCAAATGTCCACAACCACTACAAATCAAAGAAAAGAATACAGGACGACCAACTCAATTTTTCTGTATAAACCAAGTGTCGGGATCGGGAGAAGAACAAGGAGAAAGTGAAGGATGATTTCGACACAGATCGGCGATCTTCTAAGGGCCGATTGTTTCCCTACGAAAGGGCCGAAGGACGTGGCAGAGGTTTCTGGTCGCCAGACAGGTTCACTACCGATAGGAGAGCTAAATGTGGCAGGAATAACAGGTCGTTGTAGGATATAGAGATACCAGGCTCCCGGGATTCCACCTACCCTAGACTGGCCGAGTATAATTTCAATGTTAGGGTGGTGGAGCTAGTATCGGTGATAAAGAACATTAAAGAAGCACGGTTCCCGAGGCCGATAAGATCTGATCCCAGTTAGAGGGATCCTAATCTATGGTGTGAATATCATGGGACTAACGGCCACCGAACTTGGGACTGCCGGTACCTGCGCGAGGAGGAGGCGACGTTGCTAAGAAATGGCCATATTAGAGAGTTCTTAAGTGACCGGGCTAAAAATAACTACGGTCGCAACCGAGATAATGCAGATCACTCGAAGATAGGATAAGATCCTCCTCGACTAACGATCAACATGATTTTTTTGGGGGGGGAGGGGGGAACGAGATTAATGGTGTAACATTTTTGGTAGCAAAAACGACAAAGGTATCGGTGACTCATAGCAAAAGACTCTAAGAAGTCGCCGAGGACGATATCACCTTTACGGAGGAGGTCGCCGATGGACTCCTATTGTCGTACAACGATGCCCTGGTAATTTCTCTTAATGTTTTAGATTTTAAAATTAAACGTGTTTTGGTGGACCCAGGAAGTTCAGCCAATATCATTCAATGGAGAGTGCTGGAACAAGCCAAGATAACCGGAAGCATCATTTCGGCCATAAAGCTCCTCGTCGGTTTCAACTTAGCAAGTGTGATAACCCGAGGGGAGATCTTGTTCCCTACAAACAGCGAAGGGTCATGAAGACTACCTTGTTTGAAGTAGTAGACGACGACATGGGCTACAACATATTCTTGGCAGACCATGGCTACACGAGATAAAGGTTGAGCCATCAACATACCATCAACTCCTGAAATTCCCAACTCCAGAGGTAATTAAACAAATAAGAGGAGATCAACCGGCGGTAAGGGAAATGAACATCATCTCGATTTCTAGCAGCAAAGGGAAGGATCATGCGGCATAACAATTACAAGAACTGATGCCCGCTCCCAAACCAAATAAAGTCAACAAAGGAGAGGAGTCACAGGAATCCTATCAAGTACCAAGGTATTTCCAGGTACCGGAAGAAATTGACGCAATCAAATCAACAGCGGAAGAACTCGAACAAGTCGCATTGTTCGAGAAATTCTTAGAGAGGAAGCTTCACTTAGGGACAGGATTAAACCCCGAGCTCAAGTTAAGATTTATAGAATTTGTTAAATTTAATGTTGATTGTTTTGCATGGTCGCATGCGGATATGACAGGTATTCCGCTAGAGCTCATCGTGCACAATTTAAGCATGGACCCCAACATCCCACCGGTAAGGCAAAAGAAGCGCCCGATTGCCGAGGTCAGAAACAGGTTTTTCAAAGAACAGGTAACTCGATTGCTTGATATAGGTTCAATCCGGGAGGTAAAGTATCCCGACTGGCTGGCTAACGTAGTAGTAGTTCCAAAAAAGAATAATAAATTTTGCATGTGTGTAGATTATAAGGATTTGTATAAGGCGTGTCCAAAAGACTTGTTCTCATTGACAAACATTGATCAAATGATTGATACAATGGTCGGGCATGAGTTGATGATATTTCTCGATGCCTATTCCGGGTATAATCAAATCAAAATGAACCCGGAGAATCAGGAAAAGACTTCGTTCAAAACAAACTTTGGCACATATTGCTACAATGTGATGCCTTTAGAGCTTAAAAACGCCGGAGCCACTTATCAGAGGCTCGTGAAGAAAATGTTCGAAAAGCAAATAGGAAAAACAATGGAAGTTTACATAGATGATATGCTGGTTAAGCCTTTGAATGCAAGCGACCATTTAAAACACCTTCAAGAAACTTTTGACATCCTAGGGAAGTATAACATGAAGCTTAACCCCGCAAAAATATATTCGGAGTCAGCTCCGATAAATTTTTGGGTTTCCTGGTGTCACAAAAGGGGATTGAAGTCAATCCCAACAAAATTAAAGCCATCGAGAACATTCCCGACCAGTTGTCAAATGTGAAAGTGGTCCAAAGGTTAACTGGAAGATTGGTCACTTTAAGTAGGTTTGTCTCCCAGTATTTGGAAAAATACCATCACTTCTTCTCACTTCTGAAGAAGAAAAAGAAGAACTTCGAATGGACTCCGAAAAACCAGCAGGCCCCCAAAAGACTTGAAAATGTATTTATCAAGCCCTACATTTCTATCAAAGCCGGAGGAAGGTGAACAATTACTAATTTACTTAGCGGTCTCGGAGGGAGCGATAAGCACTGTTTTAATTATAAAGGAGAAGGTACACAATCTCCTATCTATTATGTTAGAAATATTTTAATGGGAGCGAAAACTCGCTACCCAATCTTCGAAAAATTGGCCTTAGCTCTCGTAATCGCCGCTCGAAAGCTTAGGCCTTATTTTTAATGTCACCCGATAGCCATGGTGATAAATTTTCCCCTTTGGAATATACTTCACAAACCTAAATTGTCGGGTCGACTGGCCAAGTGGGCAGTCGAAATGAGTGAATTTAACATAAAATATAAACCAGGACTGAGATCAAATCGAATATTTTGGCCAAGTTCGTGGCCAATTTCAGTCCCGGACGGCTTTCTTTGGCCACCAAAGAAGCGGTGATGGTGTCGAAAACGACATCAGGAGTGTGAACCTTGTTTACAGACGAAGCTTCCAACGTGAAAAGGTCCGGGCTCGGGGTAGTATTAATTACGCCCTCGGGGGAAACCCTAAGGCAGGCTATAAAAATTGTTCCCTTGACTAACAATGAAGATGAGTATGAGGCTTTAATTGTAGGACTTCAACCGGCCCGGGGACTAGACTCCGAGGTCATTGAAATCAAATGTGACTCCCAACTGGTAGTAAATCTAGTGTACGGGATCTTCGACCCCAAAACGAAACACATGAAACAATATGTGGTGAAAGTCCAGACTCTGCTTGCACGGTTCACGGAATGGTTAATCACACACATCCCTAGATAAGAAAATGCAAAAGCAGATGCACTGGCCAATCTGGGCTCGTCCACAAAAATGAAGAGGTCAGATTCCGATACGGTCATATATCTCATGCATTCGGTATTGGATGTGAACGATTATAATGAAGTAAATGCGACCAATTTGGTCTGGGACTGGAGAAATGAAATCATCGATTATCTTGAGTATGGAAAACTGCCTGAAAATCCAAAGGCATCCCGGGAACTCAGCACCAAAGCAGCTCGCTACAACTTCTAGGGAGGTTAGTTGTATAGAAAGTCATTCCAAGGACCGTTGGCCTGATGTTTAGGAGCCTCCAAGGCTAATTATGTCATGAGAGAAGTTCACGAAGGAATCTATGGAAATCACTCGGGTGCAGACTCGCTAGTGCTAAAGTTAGTTAGGGAAGGATACTACTGGCCCAGGATGGAACAAGACGCTAAGGCATTTGTTCAGAAATGTGACAAGTGTTAATGCCACGCGCCATTAGTACACCAACCGGCAGAATTATTGCATTATGTATTATCGCCTTGGCCATTCATGAAATGGGGGATGGACATAGTCGGTGCACTACCGCCAGCACCCGGTAAGGTAAGATTTCTTTTGATTTTAACTGATTACTTTTCTAAGTAGGTTGAAGAAGGTCCTTATCAGAAGATCGGTGAGCGAAGTGGTCGATTTCCTGTCGGAGAACTTAATTTGCAGGTTCAGAATACCAAAGGAGATAACCTGCGATAATGGGCCACTTTCATAGGCGCAAAGGTCACAAAATACCTTGAAGACTTGAAAATCAAAAGAATCATATCTTCGCCATACCATCCGAGCGCATACGTCCAAGCGGAATATACAAATAAAGTAATTATTCAAAACCTCAAAAAAGGATTAGAAGCAGCCAAAGGAAGTGGACCGAAGAGTTACCGGGGGTGCTATGGGCATAGTGGACAACGGCCAAGTTAAGCACGGGAGAGACACCTTTTCTCCTCGTATACGGAGTAGAAGCTCTGATCCTGGTGAAAGTGGGAAAACCTACCATGAGATACTTTCGGGAGGACGAAAAAACAAACAACGAAGCATTGCTAGTCAAATTGGAGCTGCTTGACGAACGCTGAGACTTGGCGCACATAAGGATGGTGGCCCAGAAATAATGAATGGAAAGATAATATGATCAAAGAGCCAATATCTGTTATTTCAAAGTAGAAGACTTGGTTTTAAGAAAAGTGACTCAAAACACCTGAGAGCTCAACATATGGAAGTTGGGTCTGATGTGGGAAGGCCCCTACCGGGTGTCAACTGTCACCGGGAAAGGATCATATAAACTGAAAAACCAAAACGGAGTAAAATTGTCGAGCAACTGGAATGTGGCACACCTCAAAAGATACTATTGCTGATGGGCACCGCTTAAACTGAAAGTATGTGTTGCACTCTTTTTCCCTTCGTCCAGTTTTTGTCCTAATTGGATTTTTCTGAAAAGGTTTTAACGAGGCGTCAACGAAAAGCATACTATGAAAGAAATGCCATCAGCAGAAATAAGACATTTAAATGACAAGGCATGGAAACAACAAACCACAACGGTATGGTTAGATAGTCTTTGGCTCGATAGCAAAGTTCCTAATGGGAAACAACGCTTGCTATCGGACCAAAAGCTATCTGACTGTTCACGAGTCCCCCTTCACTACAAGTCGCTGGGGGTGGTTAGATAATCTTTGGCTCGGTAGCAAAGTTTCTAACAGGAAACGAAGCTTGCTATCGGACCAAAGATTATTCAACCATTCACTAGTGGAACCTTCAAAGGAGAAAGACTTCCAGTATTCCAATTCGCATTCTTTACATTCGAACACTGGGGGGGAATGATATGAGAATACAACAATCTGATTGTCATAGAAACCGAAACTACAAAATCTGGGAGTAAAAATATATCGGGACTGGGGACTGCGTGGAAGCCCTGTAGAAACAAGTTATACAAATTAGCCACAACTAATGGCAATTTCTTTTCAGCAAAATGAATGATCATGTACTTTTGAAGATAGACGGAATAAAATAGAGTCCTTTTATTTTTATCTTGTTTCTTGTCCAAACAATGAATTAATTTTATCATTTGAAAGTTAATCAAGTACTTCAAATGCTAGTGCCGGAACATAAGAGGGACCTTTCTTATGAAACCCTCATAGGAAAGGGTTGGTTCCGAAAGCATTTGTGCCCGGAACCCAAATGCGATCGGAGAAAAATACACCTGAAGCCTTGCATAATTCGACGCAAAAAAGAAAACTTTACGCAATGCTTAAACAAAAAGCACTTTTATATAACAAACGTGTCAAGCAGCATAAGTACAAAAGTATGAAAAGAAAACAACAAAGGGAAAAGAAAACAAAAAACTAAACTACTGCATCCCCACAACTCGGGGGAAGAAAAGTATATGCGCCCCCAGGAGAAGTAGGCAGATCTGCCGCCGGCTCGGGATCTTGGCCTTCGTCATTATCCTCTTCAAATTCCTTCTTAGTTCCCGAGAACTCAGAACCGAAACTAGAAGAGTTAGTTGCATCGAGCCGAGCCGGGAGGCTCCTTCGGGCAGTTGACTTCAACTCTCGGGCCTTGGCGATTTTGGCATCAAAATTAATGATGCCCGCTTTGGCCTCTTCCAAGGTTTTTCTCCTCTCGGCACTAGAGTTCTGACTTAAGATGATCAACCTCGGTCGAAAGGTTGTCTCGCTTAGATCTTGTGGCCCTAAGGCTGAGATCAAGGTCACGGATAGTTGAGATAAGGATTTTATTGTGTTCCATGACCCTCTTATACTTCTCCTCCATCAGGGCACGCTTCTTTTCAGCAACAGTAGCCTCTTCAACTTTGGAGTTTAAGGTTGCCTCCAATTTATTCAATCTCTCAGTAGAGGTAGCCTCGCGCTCGGCAACAGCAAGAACATCATTTTGGACCTCAAACCATTTAGCCTTGGCTTCTTGAAATTGTACACTTAACTGGGAGGATTCTTGGCTAAGGGCCATCACTTCCTGCTCTCTCTGCTATAACCGAGCTTCCAACTCACTGGCTTCAACAGCTTGTGCTTCCAGTACCAGGAGACGAGCAGCAACTTGGTTCCCCTCGGGCAACAGTTGATCTCACTCGGACGTGAGCTTTTATTTATCAAGGATCAACTTCTAAAGGCCCTCGTAAGTAAGGAAGTTGGCCTGCGAAACAAAAACCCAAGTTAGAAATCTTGTCATAACAAATCAAGAGAAAACAGACAGCAAAAAGAACGAGTACCATACCGTTGTTGCATTGTGCATGACATTATTTATCATACACTCTCCCGAAAGAGAATGTAATTTCTTCTTGTCTTTCTTTGAAGCCAACAAATTCAAGTAATTGGCAAGTTCCACCGGCTGGGACAGCAGATAGCACTTGGTAGAGATAGAGAGAGAGACATTCCTCCTCCTCTAGGGATCTGCAGAGGGGGGCGAATAGTTGTACCCCAAATTCTCATGCTTTGGGGACGAGGAGGAGGGATATCCTCCTCTCGGGTGTCTGTGGTCGGTGAGGATGATGTATTAATTGCTGGTGAAGAAGGTATGACCAGCGTGGAAGGATATGAAGTCGATGGCGTTGTGGATTGAGAAGAAGATGCGGTAAAGGCAGTGCTGGTTGTAGGTTGCTCATCAACCGAAGACAGAAGAGGTCCGGTACTCAACCTCATAGTACCGGAGTAGCAACTTGGGCTCAAAGCGAGAAATGGAATTCTCCACTAGGTCACACTCTCCCAGAGCGCTTGGGCGTCATCCTAGGTTAGTGTTATAAGCTCTTCAAATTCAACATTTTGTTGAGGTGATGAAGGTCGTCGTCTCCTCTGTAGGGAAGCCCCTTCATCACTGGCTTCCCCATCGTCATCAATCACTACAGTGGCTATGGCTGGCTTGAGCGCGGCGTTCTTCACCTTCTTTTATTTTTGACCTCGACCTAAGAGGAGCGTCGCCTTTTTGGTTCCTTGCTCTCTGGCCGGGGACTCCGAGAGAAAGCACTTGCACCGAAAGCGGATTTGATGGTGCATGTTCGGGTGAATGCCTCCTTCAGCAACCTTGCATCCTCTGTGGGATCAGCCAAAACATCCTCCTCGGGGACGGTAACAGAGCCCTGCGGAAGACCTGAATTCAACGGAAAAAGAAGTTAACCAATTTTCTTATACACAAAAATGAGATACAGACAAGATTAGTTTCGCGAGTCAACTTACCATGATTTTTGGCCTTCCACCTGTATTTAGGGGCCATTTCTTTCCACCGACGGCTCTCAAGCATGGTAATATCCAGAATTTTCTGAACCCACTGGTCCAAGCCAACCCTCTAGGTCACACTCTCCCCAAAGCGCTTGGGCGTCATCCTCGGTTGGTATTATAAGCTCTTCGGATTGATCATTATGTTGAGCTGATGAAGTTCGCCGTCTCCTCTGTAGGGAAGCCCCTTCATCACTGTCTTCCCCATCATCATATATCACCACAGTGGTTGCGGCTAGCTCGGGCGCGGCATTCTTTACCTTTTTATTTTTTCCCTCGGCTGAGGAGGAGCACCGCCTTTTTGGTTGGTTGATCTCCTACCGGGGACTCCAAGAGGAAGCACTTGCACTGGAAGTGGATTCGATGGCACTTGTTCAGGTGAAGGCCTCCTTCAGCAACCTTGCAGCCTCTGCGGGATCAGCCAAAACATCCTCCTCGGGGATGGTAACAGAGCCCTGCGGAAGACCTGAATTCAACGGAAAAAGAAGTTAACCAATTTCTTGTACACAAAAATGAGATAAAGAGAAGATTAGTTTCGCGAGTCAACTTCACAAACCGTATTTGGGGGCCAGTTCTTTCCACCGACGGCTCTCAAGCGTGGTAATGTCCAGAATATTTTGAACCCACTGGTCCAAGCCTTTAATCCTTGGTGGTGCCCACCGAGTTGCTGAAATAATGAAAAGTGAAGGATAAATATCAACACGAAATAACCTTTTTTCAGAGAAAAAACAGACGTTGAACTTACGTGTACGAGTCCATGACTCAGGGAATGATGGACTTGTGGCCGGGATGATATCCCTGGTGGCAACAACAATGAACCGCTTCATCCATCCGCGATCGTTATCATCATCCATGCTGGTAAGCAAAGCATGGTGGCCACATTTGCTAAAGTTTATTACTCTCCCACAGAAAATCTTGGGGGAGTAGAGGTTCATCATGCGAACTAAGGTAAGTTCTGATAAGTGAGGATTTTGACTACTTATTAGCACCTTTTTGCTTTTATTTTAGTCCAAAAGTATTGATTTATGTTCCCCAAACTAATAGAATTATGCAAATTGTAGGAATATTGGAAGTTCGGTCTCCCATGATGAAATTTGACTCAAAAAGGAGTGTTCCAAATCACAAGGCAATAAAGGGCTAGAAGCAAAGAAGTGCGGTCCACAGAAGAAAGTGCGGACCGCAGAATTCCATATGCGGCCACAAACCAAGTTAAAGAACCCAAGAGGATTTTGACAATTATGCGGCCGCAAAACAAGGTCTGCACTGACAAATAATTCCAAGTTCAGAGAGTGTGCAGAAGACCAAGTCCTGACGCCATGCTGAAGTGTGGACCGCACAAGAATTGTGCAGTCGTAGAAGATACTTTGTAGCCGCAATCCAAAAGTGTGAGGTTGCAAAATCCCATCTCCTGCCAATTGAAGAAATCTGCGGATCTCACATGGAATTGTGCGGCCGCAGAACCACCCGAGGGGCATTTTTGTCAGCGAATTTTGGCCCACTATAAATAGAGGAGTTTCACAAATTTAGGTCATGTTTTGAAGTTTAAAGATGTTGTAGCCGTTACCTTTTGACATTTTAGGAAGTTTTTGATTATTTTAGTGTTTAAACATTATACTTCATCAATTTAATCTTTGATTATGGGTTTTATTTGCATTTCTTCTTTATTTTCTTCAATACCTACTATGAGTAGCTAGATTTTTAATAGGGTTGTGACCTAACCCTAGTATGTAAACCTTATGGGTATTTAATTTAATGCTTGTTTATAATTGGGTGTTGATTATTTAGCCTAATTCATGCTTTAAATTTAGAATTAATAGATGCAAACATTGATTCATGCCTTTTTGACTTAGTCTTGACTTGAGAAAGAGGGACCTAGTCTAGGATAACTTGGCTAACAAGGAATTGGGTTAATTGAGAGATCGATTAGCCTAATTAAAGGGTTCAAACTAGAGATAGTAAGAACCCGACTTGAGCTAATATCAACTATTTTGTTTGATACCCATTTGGGCTTGGGAAAGCCAAATTGGGCAAAATCACTCTTTGACCGAGAGGTATTGAGTTGGTAACGTAGAGTTTAGAGCTATAATACACCCCAATCAACAAAATAAGTATTAACGTATTTAACCCATTAAGCGAACACCTAGGTCATGGTCACATCCCTAGGCTTTTAAACTATTTGGAAATACACCAAAAACAATCATTCATTTCTAGTTTCTTTTACTTAGCTTACAATTGTTAGAGTAATAATTGAAGTAGAAATCAAAACTCATTGTAGAAGTGCAAATTTAGTTAATCCATTCGCTTTCTTTAAGTATATACTCATAACACCCCTTATAACTCCTTGAGGATTCGTCCTGGACTTATAGTTGGGTAATTTATATTGCATACGACTATATCATATCTCTTATTGAGGTATATTGTGAACGTCTCCAATTTTTGGTGTCGTTGCTAGGGAGTTAAAACGGTGTTAGCTATATATTTGGGTTTGTTTTTAGAATATATTATTTTCCTTCAGTGTTACTAACTTGTGTGAAACAATTTTAGGTACAACCATGGCGGCAAACAATGATCTTGGAAATATGCCTTTGGGGGATGTGGACGTCGAGGATGAGCAAGTTGAGGAGGTACCTCTTGAACCTCAAGCCAACCGAAGAAGTCGGGTGCCTCATGACAATGTACCCGCTCCACCCCCACCTCCACCACGAGCGGTTCCACACCGGATATTACCCAATGAAGGATATGCAAGTGCAATAGTCCCTCCCCGTATTAGGGTGGGCAACTTCCAAATCACCAATGTGATGCTCACTTTGCTTGTGCAACAGGGTTTCTTCACCGGTGCTCCAACACAAAATGCGTACAAACATTTGCAGGGGTTTGTGGATACTTGCTGGAGGAGCAAACAAACGAATGTCTCCGAGGATGCATTGAGGGTAAGGCTTTTTCCCTTCTCTCTACGGAGGAAAGATTTAGATTGGTTGGAACGATTACCGAACCATTAAATTCACACTTGGGATGAGTTGGCGGATAAGTTCATTTCTAAGTTCTTCTCTCCCGGGCACATGGCTACACTTCGAGATGCGATTTTGGCATTCAAGCAAGAGCCGAATGAACCGCTACACGAGATATGGGAACACTATATAACTATGGTCAAGGAATGTCCCAACAACGATATGACGGAAAACATGATTCAACAAACCTTCTATCGTGGGATTAACACAACCAACCAATGTGTAGTTAATCAACTTGCCGGTGGGAACTTCATGACTACGCCTTATGCGGAGGCGTGTGAGATTTTGGATGAGATGGAGGAAACGTCATCGGCTTGGCAATCCCGGGCCAATGTTCTACAAGGTGATCCAAACATGATCCACCTTCACAAAGAATTGCAAGACCACGGGCAAGCCATTGCGGAATGACAACCACCATGACGCAACTAGCAAAGGCCCAACTCAATCAAGTGTAAAATCCCAAGCAAGTCAATGTCATGGAGGGAGTGTACATGATGGTGAACAAGAGGAGTACCAAGGGTTCACAAGTGCAAAATAAAGTGGAGAACTATGTGCAAGAATATGGTAGTTTTGAGTAAGATGATTCTTAAAATGAACAAGAAGAGGAGGTGTAATATGTGAACAATTTACAAGGGAAAAGGAATAATTTCCAAGGCCCAAACCAACAACAATGGCGACCTAAAAACAATCAAGGCAATTAGAATTCTAACAATAAAGGCAATTGGATCGGAAACAACAATTAAGAGAATTGGCATAACAACAACAATCAAGGAAATTAGAGTGGAAATAACCAAGGAAATCGGAGGGTAAAAATTAAAGCGGATGGAACAACAATCAAGGCAACCAGGGGTCGGGTTTTCAAAGGCCCCCGATATATCAACAACCAAGCAACCCGCCTCATTATCCCTCCCATGGCTCAAGTTCTTCAAACAACAAGATGGGGCGTATTGAACATATGTTCAAGCAAATGATGCAAAAGAATGTCGATTCGGATGCCCAACTTGCCTTACACAGCACATCAGTCCGCAACCTAGAAGTTCAAATGGGGAAAATCCCTCAAGCACTAAATTCTCGTCCTAAGGGGGCACTACCAAGTGACACAGTGGTAAACCCAAAGAGTGAAAACAACATGGGGCATGCCATGGCAGTTATCACAAGAAGTGGAAGAGGTGGGAATTCACCAACCTCAAGTCAAAGGTAACTTGTTGATGATGAGCAAGTTATGCAAAAAGAGGAGCTCTCTAACAATGTGGTGTCACCTAATGATGAAGTTCGGATTGATATTGAAGATAGTACGGAAGAGACTCGAGAGGAGGTGAACCCGTCTAGGGAACATATTATTGGCATACCAGAGCCTGTAGTGAAAAAGGCAAAGGCACCATTGCCTAAGCCACTACCTTCATACCCTCAAAGACTTGCCAAGCAAAATGGTGAGAATTAATTCAAGAAGTTCAATCAAATAATGAAGAGTCTCTCAATCAATGTGCCATTAGTTGAGGCTTTGGAACAAATCTTGTGACAAAGAAGCGGTCAATGACAGCTCTGGCGACTCTGCTGGGGAACTTCAAGAATTCGAGCTTGTACATTGACTTTATTTGGATTTATTAATTTTTGTATATATTGTGATTTATTTGGTCCTAATGTGTTACTTGTCGAGTTTTTACCGTTTTGATATTGTTAAACTGTACATATAAATTGTATCTTCTCTCCCATCCATCTGAGTCTTCTGATAATTAGTTATGTTGTGTTTGCCTACCAGCATCACAAAATTTCTATCTTGAGATAATGCCAGTTAGCCTACCAGCTTCTGGTGAAGGATTTAGTCACACGTGTTAAGGCGGGAGAGTCGTTAGCTAGCCAGTGCTGTTCTACTACTGGTGACGCTTGACACTTCTCGGCTCGAGTTGTCCGCCCCGGTAAGCCAGGTCTAGATACCATCTCCTTTATGATTTACAAACTTAGAAGAACAAGACACATGCAATGAATATCCCTAGTAGTCTACGCTTTATTTGCATCATGTGTATTTGACTTAGCAGCTCTCGACACAGGGGCCGAGTTCTGTTTTAGGAGAGACTTTGTTGAGACCATTATGTCATGTTATGTGCTACTTGTTGCATTATTTGAGAGGTTTGCATGTCGACCAGCTTTAGCATCAATCAGTAGAACGAACAGAGAAAAGAATGATGTGGTCTAGTGCATATGGTTTTTAAAGACTAATTTTCAAAAAAAAAACAACATAGTCGATTTTAACCGAAGTACGCGGGTCTGATTCTCACCGGATGTGAGATACGTAGGCAAACCTCATCGGTTCTGGCCCCAATTTTCAAAAAAACAAATTCAAAAATATTTTCCTTTTCCTTAATTCCCTATTTACAATTCTTTCCTTAGAAAATCCAAAAAAGAAAAATACTAAATCCAAAAATATTTTTTTTAGTCCCACAGTTTAGCTTTTATTTATTTATTTATTTATTTTTATTCTTTTATAGAGTCAAAACCCAAAAAATCGGAATTTTTGTGTGTCAATAATATGTTTGATCAAAGCCTAACCCCGTGTCTGGGTAGACAGGTATACCATGAGTGGGGAAAGAGGTAAGTCTGAAAAGAGGCCCAGATCAGAAGGGAGACCAGATTTTCTGATTGTCGATCAGATACCACAGTTGTTGTGGGATTGGTGGAGAGACTTTAAGGAATATGAGCGAAACCAGATAAAGAAATACTTGGGATATTTGGTTCACATGATTACGATAAAGCCCAGGAGGGATGTGATTGAAGCTTTGATTCCGCACTGGGATCCTGAAAATAATGTGTTCCATTTTATCGACTGTGAAATGACTCCGACCTTGGAGGAAATCGCCCATTTCCAGGGGTGAGGCCGCAATCTTCGCCGCCAAAGGCCCATAGTACCAAAACATGTGAACGAGGGTAGGTTTCTGAATCTTTTGAACATAAATTACGGACAATATGAAGGTCTATGAGGCAAATGGGTTAAGTTGGGCTTTTTGTTTCAGTTGTATGGCCTAGAATGCAATTTCGAAAGGAAGGTGGGAAAATTGAAATCAAAGGAAGATAAGGAAACATGGAAGGTACATAGAAGGTTTGCATTTATGGTCACCTTTTTGGGGCGTGTAGTTTTTCCGGAAAGAGAGGGGCGCATTGACATCCGCTTGGCAGGTGTAGTTGAGGCTCTGACCTCAGAAGGGGGTGATTATACTTTGGTCCCTATGATTCTTTCTTGCATTCTTCGTGCTTTAACTAGATGTAAAATGGGCACGCGAAACTTTGATGGTTGCAACATTTTGTTACAGATATGGTTTTTGGAGCATTTCTATCGTCATCCTACGATCACTAATTTTAGTGAGCTATGGCCCAATCATACTTATGATCACCAGAAAAGAATTGACGAATGTGACTTACCAAAGGGGATTGGCGCCTGGAAAGAACTACTTCTTACTCTGTCTGCCAAATGGATCACTTGGAACTATGATTGGTTCTCCTCTAAAGAGGTCATTTGTGAGTCTGCATACCATTCTTATTTGGTACTCATAGGATTGGATGTTGTTCAGTCTTATGCTCCACTTCGGGTAATGTGCCAATTTGCACGACTACAGGAGGTGCCACCAACACGAGATATGAGCAAGTTCTGTTATGATTTTGGTAAAGATCAACCTCATGACGAAGAAGAAATTATGAAAATTTGGTATGCAAGTAAAGTCTCGGAGTTGAATGATATGGTAGAAGACTGAGATCGTGAAGAGGTGATCCCTGAATATATTACCTGATTTCATGACCCTTCGTCGCTTAGAGATGGGCCTGAAGGGTCCAATAGGAGGAGAAATGATCAAAGAGCTATAAAAAGGTTAAAAGAGGAATTGGAGCATGCCCGGATGACCATATCCAAACAACAAGCCCAACTACAAGCCGTAGTTGCTCAGATTCGTTTAAATATTGAGAAATATTATCAATCTACCTTACGGGTCATGATTAAAGATCTAAAGCATGCTAAAAAAGAGGCGGCCCACTCAGAAGAAGAACTGGCAAGCACTATTGGTTTAGTTAGAAGAGTTGAGGCAAATAAAAATGCTAAAATACATAAGCTGCAAGAACACTTGAGTATCATTGAAGAGGATGCGCACCAACAATAATTGGAGTTTGATCAGCAGAGAGAGCAGTTTGAAAGAGAAAGGGCATGTTGGATACGCTCAAAGGGTCAGTTTAATGCACAATTGGAAGAAATAAAAAGGCATAAGGGAGGTCATCAACATGCAGATTTTGAGGTAGAGCGGCGTCAGTGGATGATTGAGAGAGTTGTGCTAAACCGCCGTATTGAAGAATACAAGGGACGCGAGATTGAGATGGGTAACGCCCTCAACACTACCCAGATATGGTTGCAGAATTGTCACGTGAATATGGGACAAGCTAGAGAGCAAGTACTTCAATTGGCAGAGAAAGCGGCATATATTCATGACGATCATCGTCATCTAAACAATGAGAAGGTCAACAGGCACGTGCCCTCATTCCACAATTGCCGGAAGTGTTTCAGAATTTGTACAAGATGTTGGGGGGAGAGTGGAGGCCAAGGGATGCCGACCATTGATGATATTAGTTTAAGCAAGAATGTCATTGAAGATTAAAGTTTTAGTGCAATCAATTAGTTTTTAGTTTCATTTTTCATTTGTTGTATTTTTAATTTTATATTTGTCGCATTTTCAGTCATACTTATGTCTTTATGTCAAAATTGTTATTATTTTCTCCTGAACTACGTAATGATCTGATTCATGCGGCGACATGATACGTAGGCAACCCACAAAAGGTTCGATCAAAATATTTTTCAATGATTCTAAGATGAGGGATCAAAATGAGGCGTGAGTGAAAAAAACAAAAAGAGAAGAAGAAAATAAGAGCGTCAATAAGAAGCTACCTCATAAGCCAAAATGAAACATGAAGCCTCCAAAAGCATGTTAGAAATAGTGACAATGATAGGAGCATGGCACATTATGTGTGATTCATATCTATAAAATGCTTAACCCTAACACGTTTGTTGTCTCTTACNACTTGGAATTGATTTTTCGGTGTTCCAAGTCACCTTTTATTTGAATCCCTAATCAAAGAAAGGTTTGACTCTATTATTAATTGGTCTGCGAAAACAAAGTCCGAGTAAGGAATTTTGTTGACCGGGGAGAAGGTGTAAGGCATTCCCCGAGTCCCGTGGTTCTAGCACGGTCGCTTTATTGACTTACACTTGGCTTGAATTTATTTTGGATAAATTGTGTTTTATTTGGATTTTTATGTTTTACCTATCCGCTTTTAATTATTAAAATTATTAAAGAAAAGATTTGAATAAAATTGTCCTAACCGCACCACGCACACGAATGTGTGACCGAGATAAATGTTATTGATTTTGTCATAACCGTGCTACGCAAGCGAATCCGCAGTCATGACGAGGATTATTAGTATGTTGTTACTTTTGGAGAAAATTACTACATTCGAAGAAAATAATTTTGAAATTTATTAAAAAGTTAACTATCGCGCTACGCAAACGAATCCGCGATTTTAGCAATGGATTTATTAAATTAAAAATTAACTAAAACTAACGAGTACGGTATGACATTATTGAATTAAATTATTGAATGTTAAACATCACGTTACGCAAGCGATTCCATGAAGTTAAAGCACAACTACTGATTGCCTAGCGTCTAAATTAATTAAAAAGCGCGTCTTTTTTATTTATTACTTGTTCGACTGAAAAAAATTTTATTATTAAAAGCAATTTCTCACTAATGCAAGACATTAAACCCGGGTAATCTTATATTAAACTTTCATGGTATTGGGCCACTTATTTTATTTAACAAAAGACAATTTATTGGTTTTAAAGAAAATGCCCATCTTACTTTCTATTGTCATTGGGCCTATAAATTTTAGCTTATTTGGCCCATGTTGCTTAAGAGCCTCGATGACCAAGACAACACAAAATAACAAGTATTCTTCTAAGCCCAAATTGCTTCTTACATTGATGTCCAAACTAATTTTTTTTTTTTCATAAAAGAAACTTACATGCCAATTATTATCTTTTATCTTCTTAACCAACTATTTCTTAAGGACTAACATAATATTTCTACTCATCTACACCAACATGGCACTAATCAAACTACACCCATTAACAACATAAAAACCACGACTAAATATAAAAACTACAAAAAACGGTAATACTTCAATGCTAAAGAGAAGAACTATATTAAGAATAATATTATGTTGACTATAATTCAAAGCATCAAAACATTTGAAGCTAGAAATCTTTCTTAGATAATTATACATGAACCATGAAAGTAACTCACGGAAAAGAGCCCAAACTAAACAAACATGGTTAAAAGTGGAATCTTTATCTTTTTCTTAAACTAAGTAATCTTAACAGAGTGCAATTTTAATCGCATATATAAAGAAGAAAATGATAATTTAACTAATTTTTAACAGATTTATATGATGATAACACTAATATAACATTCATCTTGAAAAGAAATCAGATCTAATATGATCCATCAACCAAACCCGGATCAAATCCTTCTTATTATCATCAAGTATCTGCAATATAAGAATTTGAAAGTTACCTGATTTGTAGAATAATAAAATACAGCAGTGCAGCAACAAAAAATTCAGCAGCAAATACAGTAGAAGCAGCAGCAACTCAAGTGTTAATACAACCCGGAAAACTCAACAAAGATGCTTGAAACTGGTATCTATCAACTTCACAAATTGCCTAAGGGGTCTTTCTATTTTTCTCAAAGTTTTTGCACTCAAATAATCCTCATAAAACTCTGAAATTGCAGCTTGTTATATGTATTAAGCTGCTGATTTTTCTCAAAGATATATCTTTAAGAAACTCTCCAAGATGTGTCTCCGTGTAAGATAGAGTGTGTGTGTGCCTTTTTCAGTGAGTCCGGATCTCTATTCTAAGTGTAAGAGAGTCTCTTTTATAGAAGAAAAGCAGCCCTTTCAATAGGCAAATAAAGTTAGATTTTCGGACAGATTTTGGTTCACCAAAAATCTGTCCAAAAGACTGACTTTGTGTGCTTAAACACTGTTCAAGGTCTGTCCCAAAGGTGAAAGGACAGCCTGAAAATCTGCTGTGTCAGAAGCAAGGAGAAAAAATATCCTTTCAGCCACCCTACTAGTAAAAGTAAGCTACTATTACCGTATTTTGTGATAAAATAAACTTAACTTCAGATTTTAACCATCAACAATAAACTACTTGCTCAACACAAATCAAACTTGGACAACTATGAACTGACAAAGCATAGACGAGACTAAAAACGTAATTGAACTAAGTATTCAAACCAACTTGATGGGAATGAATTCGATTTGAGCAAACTAATTACTAAACAAACAACTAAATTCACAAACTAATGCTCAAAACAGAACGAGCATCGTTAACAATCGGACAACGACTAACAACAACTAAATAATCGACTAACTAAGTGAACGATTTAACTAATACACTAAATATCATGTTTAAATTAATAACAAATCTCACAAACCACTAAACTAAATAGAGATAACTAATTAAATAAACCTAACTTGAAATTCTAATTAACAAGAAATAACCAAAATAGAAAAATCAAAAATCAGAAACTAATCTACTAATATAACCAAAAATCAGAAATTAATTAAAGAGATGACAATTATACCTAACAAGTATACTTGAAGTCGTTCGAGCCACGAGAAAATGCCGGAGATGCTAAAAGGAGACTACCCGACTCCGGAACGCACGTTTCTTTCGAGTAGATGCTAGAACGAAATGCATTTCAGCATCTCGCCAAAAGAAACGAGTGTCTTTGAGTCGAAAAATAGCTAAGATGGGGGTTCGGGGCATTTTGGCGGTGGTGAGGCAGTGGAGCCGTGGCGGCGGTGAGGAGCGGGTCGGCGGCAACGGGGATTTTGGAGGTGAAATGGGTAGGAAAGGATAGGTCTCGTGGAGCTCTATCCATTCATGTATATGTTGTAGGGTGGTGTTGGCCGGAGCTTCAAGAATTTGGACCAAAAAGTGGCGGCTAAAGTTTCTTAGATCTAAAGTTCAAGGAGTTTGAAGTGTTTTTGAAGGAATTGGTTTGGAGATATGGGAAGATGAGGTTGTGGAGATTATATGGTGTTAATTTGGAGGTGTTTGGAGGTGGTCCGCTGCCGGTGGGTGATTTCCGGCGGCGGTGGCAGAGAGAACAGAGAGAAGAGAGAAAGAGTTATGGGGGAAATGAGGGAATTTTTCAAATTTTTTAGGATTTAAATACCTCTTGAGAGATCAAATATGGACCATTAGATCAAGGGGTGATCAATGGGTGAGATTTGATCTTGGGTCACTTAATGAAACGACGTAGTTTTGAGGCAAAACAACGTCGTTTGGGATCCTTTCAAGGGCAGCCCCTTATCTTGCACTTTTGGCCACTTTCTCTTTTAAATTTGGCCCAATTTCTTTCTTAATCCTACTTATTAAACTAAATTTACACAAACAAATAAATTAATTAAGTAACTTATTCAAATGATCAATTAACTAGATTAATTCACCAATTGAATAGTTAGTTAATTCCTAACATGCACAAATAAAGAAAGAACTAGTTTTTGGTATTTTTATGATAGGAAATATGCAATCAAAGACACAAAAATTGGGAAATATAATTAAAGCAAAAAAATACTAATGACTTTAGGAGGTGTTAAAACAGTATAAAAATTAGGTACTCACAGCTGCCCCTCTTTGCTCGAGAACATGAAGAGTTTTCGTGCAAAGAAAAGTGAATGCCATGGCTAATTTTTGCTCACATATTACTCCAATGAAAGCATTTTTTTTAAATAGTGACCGAACCCTGCTTCCGAGGTATCCTACATATCCTTGTTTAGAGGAATCATGTCAGTGTAGTTCTGGGAAAATTTGATAGCTGGGACTACCAGACACTAGATTTAAGACTGTTGTTGCTGCTGTTGTGGCTGTTACTGTTACTTGCTGCTTGCATCAAAAGGAAAAGAGAAAGAACTACATATGTCTGGGAACTAAAAGTTACAAAATTCCTAATCTATGTGTCTTGATTCTTGACCTGCTTGCTTGTGTTGACCTTAGATTGGATCTTGATACTCTTTGAAGAAAAGATCAGGGCTCATTCTCGATTGCTTGCTTTCCGGATCAGAATTCGAGAAAATAAAACTCGAGAAGCTAGGCTGCTGACACATTATCCAAGCTAACTCCAACTATCTTGTGATCGAAAAACTTCTTTATTCTGATGCGAAAGCTGAAACTGCAAGATTTAATCGTCACTTGTGCTATGTGGCGGGGCCTGCAAAGCCATCAAAGACGAACAAAACAAACAAAATTTTTCTGCCCCAGTTTGGCACTAGGAAAATTTTGTGAGTTAGAGAAAGCTATAAAGTATCTAATTTGTTGAAATGAAAACAACAGGAGTAGTATAAACTATGTGAGGATATGCAACCACGAGGGGAAATAACTTATGTTACCAAAGGAAATGGAATTAGAGGATGGTACCCTGTATTACCGAAAGGGAATATAACCAGGGGTTAGTACCCTGTATTACCGAAAGTAAATGCATCCAGGGGTTGGTACCCTATATTACCGAAATGAGTGTAACCAGGGGTTGGTACCCTGTATTACCGAAAAGAATGTAACCAGGGGTTGGTACCCTGTATTACCGAAAGGAATGTAACCAGGGGTTAGTACCATGTATTACTGAAATGAGTGTAACCAGGGGTTGGTACCCTGTATTACAGAAATGAGTGTAACCAGGGGTTGGCACCCTATATTATTGAAAGGAGTGTAACTAGGGGCTGGCACCCTGTATTACTGAAAGGAAATATGTCCTGGGGTTTGGTACCCTATATTACCGAAGTGAGTGTAACCAGGGGTTGGTACCCTGTATTACTGAAAAATATGTAACCAGGGGTTGGTACCTTGTATTACCGAAAGAAATGTAACCAGGGGTTGGTACCATGTATTACCGAAATGAGTGTAACCAGGGGTTGGTACCCTGTATTACAGAAAGGAGTGTAACTAGGGGTTGGCACCCTGTATTACTGAAAGAAGTGTAACCAGGGGCTGGCACCCTGTATTATTGAAATAAGTGTAATCACAGGTTGGCACCCTGTATTACTGAGAAGCGTAACTAGGGGTTGACACCCTGTATTTCTGAGAAGGAATGTAACCAGGGGTTGGTACCCTGTATTACTAAAAGAAGTGTAACTAGGGGTTGGCACCCTGTATTACTGAGAAGGAATGTAACCAGGGGTTAGTACCCTGTATTACCAAAATGAGTGTAACAAGGGGTTGGTACCCTATTTTACATAAATGAGTGTAACCAGGGGTTGGCACCCTGTATTACTGAAAGGTGTGTAACTAGGGGTTGGCACCCTATATTACTGAGAAGGAATGTAACCAGGGGTTGGTACTCTGTATTACCGAAATGAGTGTAACCAGGGGTTGGTACCCTATTTTACATAAATGAGTGTAACCAGGGGTTGACACCCTATATTACTGAAAGGTGTGTAACCAGGGGTTGGTACCCTGTATTACTGAAAGGTGTGTAACCAGGGGTTGGTTCCCTGTATCACTGAAAGGAGTGTAACCAGGAGCTGGCACCCTGTATTACTGAAAGGAGTGTAACCAGGGGTTGGTACCTTGTATTATAGAAAGGAGGGTAACCAGGGGCTGGCACCCTACATTACTGAAAGGATATTAAATCCCCTGGGCGAAAAGGTTCTACCTAGGTTAAACTACGAAAAGCAAACCTGGGCGAAGAGTACTTCTACCCGGAAACATGAGCTGGAACCCCCTAAGTAAAAAAGTTCTACCTGGGTTAAGCTACGTATAACAGCCTGAGCGAAGAGTACTTCTACCCGAAAATATGAGTTGGATCTCCCTAAGCGAAAATGTTCTACCTGGGTTAAGCTATGAAAAACAAGCTTGGGCGAAGAGTACTTCTATTCGAAAATATGAGCTGGATCCCCCTAAGGGAAAAAGGTTCTACCTAGGTTAAGTTACTGTAAAACATATGAGCGAAAAGTACTTCTACCCGGAACTAGGAGATGAATCCCCATAGGTGAAAAGGTTCTACCTGGGTTAAGCTACGAAAAACAGACTGAGCGAAGAGTACTTCCACCCAGAAACTATGAGTTGGATCTCCCTAGGCGAAAATGTTCTACCTGGGTTAAGCTATGAAAAACAAACGTGGCCGAAGAGTACTTCTATCCGAAAATATAAGCTGGATCCCCCTAGGCAAAAAAGGTTCTACCTGGGTTAAGCTACTGTAAAACATATGAGCGAACAGTACTTCTACCCGAAACTAGGAGCTAAATCCCCCTAGGCGAGAAGGTTCTACCTGGGTTAAGCTACGAAAAATAGACTGAGCGAAGAGTACTTCTACCCGAAAACTATGAGTTGGATCTCCCTAGGCGAAAATGTTCTACCTGGGTTAAGCTATGAAAAACAAGTATGGATGAAAAGTACTTCTATCCGAAAATATGAGCTGGATCCCCCTAGGCAAAAAGAGTTCTACCTGGGTTAAGCTACTGTAAAACATATGAGCGAAAAGTACTTCTACGCGAAACTAGGAGTTGAATCCACCTAAGCGAGAAGGTTCTACCTGGTTTAAGCTACGAAAATGGGAGGTGTGGACAGTAATGATGCATGCTGCAAATAAAGGAAAGTGGAGATTTTGAGGAAACTTACCTTTGATGACATTCGCCCTTTGAGAATCGCCATTCTGCACTGCTTTGATCCTGCTTCAAACAAAGAAAAATTTGTGAGTTTTTAAAGTGGTGGTCGGTTTGTGGCCTTGATGCCCTGAGTAGTTTGAATTCACCACTCTACTGTCAAAGAACTGATTTTGTCAGGGTGGTACCTAGGTTCCCGATACTCTGTATCGCTTCTAGAGACATTGTCTTTCTGACGTTGCCCCTAGCTGTTTCATACCTGGATGCCCATGGTACCGCTAATCCTTGTCCCTAAGGCAAGGCAATTTTCCTTCAAAATCATATTTAGTTGTCTTGCACCCAGAACCAATTTCTGTCTGTAGTGTTTATTAACTTTTTCCATGAAGCAAGTCTTGCCTAGGCAACCTTTTCAGTTTCTTTGAGACACTTTGTCCGCCTTATCAAAAGAGATCACAGATGGATTCTTGCCTTCGTCAGTGCCGTATATGCTCCGAATTGTGCTCGGTATTACGGGAAAATTGTAGACAGTTTTGCAGCCATTTTTGCTTTGCTTTTTGATGCAAGATTAGACCGAAAGGGAATCTAAGAATAATTATGGAAAAGAATAGAAGAGCAATTGGAAGTGAAAAAGCAATTGTGTCTAAATAAAAGGTGCCCCTTTCGGGGAGAAAAATAAGGAGACTTATCTGGAGATAAGTGTCGACTTCAATGAATCATGACATGCATTTTGGACTGGACGCCTGATCTGTCTGAGCTGTCTAATTCTCAAATACGTCGCAAATATTCGTCTTGAAACTATCTTGGTTGAGCTCATGCCGGAGCATTGAAGACCCTTATTCGACTAGTAGCACCCTTTGCGAGTTTTCGCTAACTTACCTCTCTCATTTCTCTAATTACAGTTCCCATACGGGTTTTCACCGATAAGACTCTCTCATTTCTTGTTTTATCTTTTTTTTTTAGGACATGCGGAAGGTTGGCCAATGCCCCTAGCATGGGGACTTCAAGTATTCTCAAAGATCGATTAGAAATTCTTAACAGGATAAGGCGAAAAGAACCTTCAACTGAATTACAACTTTTGGAATTGTTTCTACAGGAAAAACCGTAAGATAAAAACAAACTTCTGCCCTAGTTTTAGAGTATTGGGAATATGGATTTTTGTTGCAATGGGACCGAACCCAGGGTAAGGCTGCCTACGTATCCTTTCGGAATCAGGTCGGACGTAGTTCAATGACTCAGAAAATTTGTTGTTTGACTTTTTTTTTTTTAAGTACACATGTTCCAAAAAGTGGAAAATAAGGAAGAAGAAAAATACAGCTTAAAAGGGGTAACAAAAGGGTGACACTTGCTTGGAATAGCGAACAATGGTAGCCTTCGTCATCTCGATCTAAGAAAATCATGCGTAAAAGTTCCACAGTGGGTATATATCAGACATAATATCTTTTGACTGCATCTGCATTAATAGTCATGTCGGGTACCCGTCCTTATTCATCTACCAAGTGCACGGCCCCTTTTGGTAACACTTTATTGATGATGTAGGGTCCTTTCCAGTTTGGGGCGAACTTTCCTTTAGCTTCTACTTGGTGTGGAAGAACGCATTTTAGAACGATTTGGCCTACCTCGAAGTGCCTTGGACGCACTTTCTTGTTGTAAGCGCGTGCCATTCTTTTCTGGTATAACTGGCCAAAGCGCACTGTTGCTAGCCGTTTTTCATCAATCAACATTAGTTGTTCTAATCGGGTCTTTACCCATTCTGCATCTTTAATCTCCGACTCCACAATGATCCGAAGAAAGGAAATTTCAACTTCAACCGATATTACAACTTCCGTCCCATATACCAACAGATAAGGAGATGCACCAACAGATGTGCTAGCAGTCATGCGGTATCCCAAAAGAGCAAAAGGCAACTTTTCATGCCATTGTCTCGAACCTTGGATCATTTTCCTATGAATCTTCTTGACGTTCTTGTTCGCCGCTTCAACGGCTCCATTGGCTTTTGGCCGGTAAGGGGTAGAATGGCGATGCATAATTTTAAATTGCTCGCATACCTCCTTCATCAAATGACTATTGAGATTGGCTGCATTGTCAGTGATAATGGTATTTGGGATACCAAAGCGGCAGATGATGTTGGAATNGAGTTGCACCGACCGATGTGCGAGCAGTCGTGCGGTATCCCAGAAGAGCAAAAGGCAACTTTTCATGCCATTGTCTCGAACCTTGGACCATTTTCCTAAGAATCTTCTTGATGTTCTTGTTCGCTGCTTCAACGGCTCCATTGGCTTTTGGCCGGTAAGGGGTAGAATGGCGATGCATAATTTTAAATTGCTCGCATACCTCCTTCATCAAATGACTATTGAGATTGGCTGCATAGTCAATGATAATGGTATTTGGGATACCAAAGCGGCAGATGATGTTGGAATAAACAAAGTCTACCACTGCTTTCTTGCTGACTGCTTTGAAAGTGACGGCCTCCACCCACTTGGTGAAGTAATCAATTGAAACCAAAATGAATCTATGCTCATTTGAAGCCTTTGGCTTAATTGGCCAAATAACATCCATTCCCCAAGCATTGAAAGGTCAAGGAGAGGACATGGGATGCAACTCCGAAGGTTGCGAGTGAATCAGGTCACCATTAATCTGGCATTGGTGACACTTGCGAACAAAACAAAAGCAATCTCGCTCCATTGTAAACCAATAATACCCTGCCCACAGAATCTTCTTCGCCAAAATATATCCATTCATGTGAGGTCTGCATACCCCCGAATGCACTTCACTCATGATCCACTAAGCTTCTGTGGCATCTACGCATCTCAACAAGTTCAAATCTGGGGTCCGTTTGTACAAAATTTCCACATTCAGGAAGAAACCGCTGGCGAGCCGCCTTATAGTTCTTTTTTGATCTCCCTTGGCATGCTCTGGGTATTCTCTCATTTTCAGGAATCGTTTTATGTCATGATACCATGGTTCACCATCTGGTTCTGTCTCAACTGTATTGCAGTAACCGTATTGATTCCGGACTTAGATTTCTAGTGGATCGATATGGGTGTTTCCCGGATAAGGGAGCATCGAGGCTAAAGTAGCCAAAGCATCGGCTAGCTCGTTGTGAAACCTGGGAATGTACCTGAACTCGATGGATTTGAATCTTTTGCTCAAATCTTGTACACATTGTCTGTATGGAATAAGCTTGATGTCTCGAGTCTCCCATTCACCTTGGGCTTGCCGGATAAGCAAGTCAGAATCTCCCATAACCAATAGTTCATGCACATCCAGATCGAGGGCCATTTTCAAACCCATGATACATGCTTCGTATTCTGCCGTATTATTGGTACAGAAGAACCGAAGTCGGGCTGTTGCAGGGTAATACTGTCCAATAGGTGAGATGAGGATTGCCCCGATCCCAACTCCTTTGATATTGACAGCTCCATCAAAATACATTTTCCATAGAGGGTTGTCATCTGAAACTACTTCCTCTATTGAGTTGACCTCTTCGTCTGGGAAGTATGTGGTAAGTGGCTTGTACTCATCATCAACTGGATTCTCTGCCAAATGATCGGCCAAAGCCTGTGATTTCATCGCGGTATGAGTGACATAGACGATATCGAACTTTGTGAGCAGGATTTGCCATTTTGCGAGCCTGCCGGTGGGCATTGGCTTTTGGAAGATATACTTCAGAGGATCCATTCTGGATATGAGGTAAGTAGTATAGGCCAAAAGATAATGTCTCAACTTCTGAGCGACCCAAGTCAAAGCACAACATGTCCTTTCTAAAAGGGTATACTTAACCTCATAATTTGTGAACTTCTTGCTCAAATAATATATTGCTTGTTCCTTTTTGCATGTCGCATCATGTTGCCCCAAAACGCATCCAAAAGAATTATCCATCACCGATAGATATAAAAACAAAGGCCTACCAGGTTCAGGTGGGACCAGTACAGGGGGTTTTGATAGATAATCTTTGATCCTGTCAAAAGCATTTTGGCAATCGTCTGTCCACTTGATTGCAGCATNAAGTAGTATAGGCCAAAAAATAATGTCTCAACTTCTGAGCGACTCAAGTCAAGGCACAACATGTCCTTTCTAAAAGGGTGTACTTAACCTCATAATTGTTGAACTTCTTGCTCAAATAATATATTGCTTGTTCCTTTTTGCCGGTTGCATTATGTTTACCCAGAACGCATCCAAAGGAATTATCCATCACCGATAGATATAAAAACAAATGCCTACCATATTCAGGTGGGTCTAGTACAGGGGGTTTTGATAGATAATCTTTGATCCTGTCAAAAGCATTTTGGAAATCGTTCGTCCACTTGATTGCAGCATCCTTTTTGAGCAACTTAAAGATGGGCTCGCACGTGGTTGTGAGCTGAGAAATGAACCTACTGATGTAGTTCAACCTTCCGAGCAAACTCATGACCTCCTCTTTGTTCTTCAGGGGTGGCAGATCTCGAATGGACTTTATCTTAGATAGATCCAATTCGATGCCTCTCCGGCTGACTATAAAACCGAGGAGTTTCCCAGATGGAACCCCAAACACACATTTGGCTGGATTGAGCTTAAGGTCATACCTTCGAAGCCGTTCGAAGAACGTTTTCAAATCATTCACGTGATCAGCCTGTGTCTTTGATTTTATGATGACATCATCAACATATACTGCAATCTCTTTGTGCATCATGTCGTGAAAAATGGTGGTCATGGCCCTCATGTAAGTTGCCCCTACATTCTTTAAATTGAATGGCATGACCCTGTAACAATAGGTACCCTACGTAGTGGTGAAAGAAGTCTTTTCTGCATCACCCTCATCCATTAGAATCCGGTGGTACCCAGCATAGCAATCCACGAACGACTGTATCTCATGCTTTGCGCAATTATCTGTAAGAATGTGGATGTTTGGCAAAGGAAAATTATCCTTCGGACTTGCTTTGTTCAGGTGTCTGTAGACAACACAGACTCTAGTTTTTCCATCTTTCTTTGGCACGGGCACAATATTTGCCACCCAGGTGGTGTATCGTACGGCTCTGACAACATTGGCGCTCAATTGCTTCATTATTTCCTCTTTGATTTTATCACTCATGTCCGTTTTAAATTTTCGTTACTTCTGTTGGACTGGTGGCAAATCAGGATATGTGGGAAGCTTATGAACAACTAAATCGGCACTTAAGGCATATCATCATAATACCAGGCAAACACATCTCTATACTCAAATAAAAGTTCAATCAAGGCATCTCTGGTTTTTTGTTCAGTGTGAATGCTTATCTTTGTTTCTCTAACTTCTTCATGACCTCCGATATTAATTGGCTCAGTTTCATTGAGGTTGGGCCTAGGCTTGTTTTTAAATTATTCCAACTCTCTTTTTGTTTCATCAAAAACCTTATCTTCATCATATTCGACCTCTTGATGCATTATTTCGAAATTAGATAGCTTTTTGAGATCTGGGCGTGAATTTCGCATGCTTAAAGCCGACATTAACAAAACTGAAATGGAAATAAAATGGCAGGAATTAGGAAAAGGAAAAGATACCAAATTTAATACGAAACTGAACTGCATTTCATTGAATTTAAAAGGATAGAAGGGTTAACGTCAAAATAAAACAATCATACTAAGATATTTGGATTACAACTCTGAAAGTGACCCAAAGTACAAAAGAAAGAAGCTGCAAAAGTCAACTACCAAGACTCCTTCCTTGTGGGGAGAGGAGTTGCTTCCCAGTTATTGAGCATGGTTTCTGGGCCAATTAGTTGCATATCGGCACGACTAGTGCCTTCACCAGCCTGGATCATATTTACTTCAGAAAACATCTGCCTGAGGCCATGGCAAATTTCATCAATTTTTGCATGCGCCGAGGAATTTTGATCATGTTTGAATCGTGGCTCGACAAAAGTGTAGAAAATATGAGGGATAGTTTGCTGCAAGACCCACCGTACTTTTTGCGGTGCTTGGCTTTGTCTTCGTCTACTTGCATTGGCCTGAAGCCTAAACCAAAAGTACCCCTGTTACTGAATAGAGAAATGGGTTTTGAAATTCCTTGCAATGATGCCCCCAAACCTTTTCCTGGCTCATAACCTTGTCTCATCATAAGTGCAGCCACCATTACAGATGTGGCGGAGAGATGCGGATGTAGAATGGGTTTTCCTTCCTCAACATGGTCCACAACAACTACTTCAAAAGCCTTATAGACAAGAGACTCGCATCCTTCCTTGGCCTCAATACATTGGATTAACGGGTCTTTATAAATGAATGACTCGTCTTCTCCGTGAACAATAATTTCTTGCCTCTCGTGCACGAATTTGCGCATCTGATAAAAGGTGGATGGCACAGCTCGGTTCGTATATGAAGTTTCCATGTCCACTACTTGGAAGACGATTTCAAAATCAACAGGCCCAATCGTCATGGTGAGGTTGATCTCCCCAATGGTATCTTTCGCTGAGCCATCAAAATCCCGGATGCGAACATTGCTGGGTCGGATCCTGTCTGTATTGATCTTCATGCTTTGCAAGGTAGAGAGAGGGCATAAATCTACACTCGAGCCTCCATCAACCATGACTCGCTTCACATAATGCCCCTCACATTTGACAATCAAGTGCAAAGCCCTATTGTGACCGGCTCCCTCCTCAGGAAGTTCATCATCAGTAAAGGAAATTCTGTTCACCTCAAAACATCTATTGGCCATCGTCTCTAACTGATTCACGGTGGTATTCTCTAAGACATGTACCTCGTTCAGGATTTTGATAAGTACACGGGCATGCTCTCCTGAGTGTATGAGCAGAGATAATAGAGAGATTTGGGCAGGAGTCTTTCTCAGCTGGTCAATGATTGAGTAATCCTGAACTTTCATCTTTTTCAAAAACTCCTCCGCCTCTTCTTCAGTGACCGGTTTCTTTATTGGCATTTTGACTTCTCTGATTTGCTTAGTCTTCCTCAACTCTTCTGGAGAGTAACACCTCCCTGATCGAGTCAAACATCCAGTTTTCCCCACTTCTTCTATGATTTCCTTGCCTTTGTAGGTTACTACAGTTTTGTTGTAGTTCTAAGGGATGGTTTTTGTATTTGTTACACGGGGTTGTGTGGCAGGCTTAATTATGATCGGCTCTATTATACCTGTCGTACCGCCCTGATTCTACTTTGTGATGGGGTGACCTCCAAGGACGTATAAATTTGGGTTTGGAACATTGGAGTGAACTTCCAACCTCGAGATTTTTGGAACAAATAAAGTTGCCCTCTCTAAGCTCTGGGCGCCTTTCACAATCAACGGTGCATCTAGGCTTGGACTTACTTCCAGTTTGGTTCCCCCTTGAATCGTTACCACTGTCATTTTTGCTCGACCAACTGACTTGTATTCATGCTCTCAGCCAATCATTCCCACAAAATGAACATCATTGTGTACTGGCAACGGGTTATTGGTCACATTAGGAGGGTCCTCGCCATTCGTGACTACAATCAATTTTTCAACAATGAGTCTTTCTATGGCCCTTTTCAGGGTCCAATAGTCATCAGTGTTATGCCCCGGAGCACCTGAATGATATTCACATCTAGCATTTTCTTGAAATACATATGAATCGGGATGCATATGGTGGGGAGCGATGGGTCCAATCACGGCTATCTTCTTCAACTTCTGGAACAGACTAGAGTATGATTCCGCCAATGGAGTAAATATTTCCACCGGCCTCTACTCTCGACCATAATCCTGCCTAGGATGAGCAATGTAGGGTGCCCAAAAGTTTTGCTGCTGAGGTCGGGGTAATCTTGGAGCTGGTGCCTGTACCTGTTGATTGGGAGGACGAGCATATGATTGAGCATTAAACACTGTATATTATGGCGATCCCACAGAGTACTGAGGAATTGGCGGGGGATAGTAATGTTGAGGGTAGCTAGATTGCCCCTGCTGAACTTGCACATAAAGGTGCAAAGCCCCTCTTTGAACTTCCCTGGGTCCCGAAGTCATCATGGACCCTTCATCTCTCTTCTTTCTATTTGCCAAACTTCCCAACCCATTTTGGATAGCTTGGGTGGTGGCTTTGAGAGCAGCTTGACTTACAATTCTGCCAGTCTTGAGTCCATTTTCAATCATTTCTCCTATTTTTATCGCTTCCACAAAAGGTCTACCCATTGCGGACATCATACGCTCTTGGGCCTCCAGAAAAACAGTGATCAACTCGTGGTTATCCATGGGTGGCTTAACTCTATCTGCTTGCTCCCTCCACTTGATCGCATACTCCCTAAAACTTTCAATCGGCTTTTTCTTCATATTGGACAGGGAATTGCGATCCGGCGCAATATCTATGTTGTATTGAAATTGTATGACAAAGGCTTGGGTCATGTCGTCCCAGACATGCCAGTGAGAGATATCTTGGTCAATGAATCATTCGGAGGCTATCCCCACCAGACTTTCTCCAAAATAAGCCATCAGCAATTCTTCTTTTCCACATGTACCCCTCAACTGGTTGCAGTACCTTTTCAAATAGGCGATAGGGTCGCCGTGTCCATCATATTTCTCGAATTTTGGGGTCTTGAACCATGGTGGCAAATGGATGTGAGGGAACATGCATAAATCACTGAACGAAACACTTTTGTGACCCCCTAGTCCCTGTATGTTCTTTATGTTCTGTTCAAGACTTTTCATTTTCCTGGCCATCTCATCTGACTCAACTGTCTTGGCAGGCTTTTCATTTTCTACTGGTGACTCGTACTGAGGAAACTGATTATATGGAACCGAGACCCCGAAAGCCATATTTAGAGGGTAGTATTGGCCATCATAAGCATGAGATGGTGGCTCATTGATTGGCCTCGTCACAGGAAGTGGAGGCGGGATTGTGTATGCCGGTGCGCCAGACACGACTAGAGGAGTGTTCCTGACCGGTACGACTGGAGGTCGCACATTAGAGGTACCGGGAGTAACGTGGAGGCTGTCGTTTGGCACATACCCTGGTGGTAGGATGTGGTCGCTCGTTGCATGAAGCGGTGGTTGAGTAGCCAGGGGTACGGTGGAAGTTCCCTCTGAGGGACCACGGGGTGGAGGCTGACCAGACACCCAATCTTGATATACATCAGACAATTACTGTCTCAATTTTCTTATTTCCTCCGACTCTTGTTCAACAGAATGACCCTGGGGGTCATCACTGATCAGCTCGATCTCATCATCGTTGTCCATTACTACCGCTCCCTTAGATCTAGTGAAGTAATGGTGTGTTGCCAGTTTCACCACAAACCAACCACCTTAAGGTTACTACGTAAGAGACAGCAAACGTGTTAAGGTTAAGCATTTTATAGATATGAATCACACATAATGTGCCATGCTCCTATTATTGTCACTATTTCTAACATGCTTTTGGAGGCTTCATGTTTCATTCCAGCTTATGAGGTAGCTTCTTATTGACGCTCTTATTTTCTTCTTTTTTTTTTTCACTCACGTCTCATTTTGATCCCTCATCTTAGAATCATTGAAAAATATTTTGATTGAACCTTTTGTGGGTTGCCTACGTATCATGTCGCCGCATGAATCAGATCATTACGTAGTTTAGGAGGAAATAATAACAATTTTGACATAAAGACATAAGTATGACTCAAAATGCGACAAATATAAAATTAAAAATACGACAAATGAAAAATGAAACTAAAAACTAATTGACTGCACTAAATCTTTAATCTTCAATGGCATTCTTGCTTAAACCGATATCATCAATGGTCTGCTTCCCTTGGCCTCCACTCTCCCCCCAACATCTCGTACAAATTTTGAAACACTTCCGGCAATTGTGGAACGAGGGCACGTGCCTATTGACCAACTTTCTCATTGTTTAGATGACGATGATCGTCATGAATATATGCCGCTTCCTCTGCCAATTGAAGTACTTGCTCTCTAGCTTGCCCCATATTCACGTGACAATTCTGCAACCATATCTGGGTAGAGTTGAGGGCGTTACCCATCTCAGTCTCACATCCCTCATATTCTTCAATACGTCGGTTTAGCACAACTCTCTCAATAATCCATTGACGCCGCTCTACCTCAAAATCTGCATGTTGATGACCTCCCTTATGCCTTTTTATTTCTTCCAATTGTGCATGAAAATAACCCTTTGAGCGTATCCAACGGGCCCTTTCTCTTTCAAACTGCTTTCTCTGTTGATCAAACTCCAATTGTTGTTGGTGCGCATCCTCTTCAATGATACGCAAGTCTTCTTGCAGCTTATGTATTTCAGCATTTTTATTTGCCTCAACTCTTCTAACTAAACCAATAGTGCTTGCCAGTTCTTCTTCTAAGCGGGCCGCCTCTTTTTTAGCATGTTTTATATCTTTATCCATGACCCATAAGGTAGATTGATAATCTTTCTCAATATTTAAACAAATCTGAGCGACTACGGCTTGTAGTTGGGCTTGTTGTTTGGATATGGTCATCCGAGCATGCTCCAATTCCTCTTTTAACCTTTCTATAGCTCTTTGATCATTTCTCCTCCTATTGGACCCTTCAGGCCCATCTCTAAGCGACGAAGGGTCATGAAACCAGGTAATATATTCAAGGATCACCTCTCCACGATCTCGGTCTTCTACCATGTCATTCACCTCCGAGACTTTACTTGCATACCAAATTTTCATAATTTCTTCTTCGTCATGAGGTTGATCTTTACCAAAATCATAACAGCACTTGCTCATATCTCATGTTGGTGGCACCTCCTGTAGTCGTGCAAATTGGTGCATTACCCAAAGTGGAGCATAAGACTGAACACCATCCAATCCTATGAGTACCAAATAAGAATGGTATGCAGACTCACAAATGACCTCATTAGAGGAGAACCAATCGTAGTTCCAAGTGATCCGTTTGGCAGACAGAGTAAGAAGTAGTTCTTTCCAGGCGCCAATCCCCTCTGGTAAGTTACATTCGTCAATTTGTTTCTGGTGATCAATAGTATGATTGGGCCATAGCTCACTAAAATTAGTGATCGTAGGATAACGATAGAAATGCTCCAAAAATCATATCTGTAACAAAATGTTGCAACTATCAAAGTTTCGCGCGCCCATTTTACATCTAGTTAAAGCACGAAGAATGCAAGAAAGAATCATAGGGACCAAAGTATAATCACCCCCTTCTGAGGTCAGAGCCTCAACTACACCTGTCAAGCGGATGTCAATGCGTCCCTCTCTTTCCGGAAAAACTACACGCCCCAAAAAGGTGACCATAAATGCAAACCTTCTATGTACCTTTCATGTTTCCTTATCTTCCTTTGATTTCAATTTTCCCACATTCCTTTCGAAATTGCATTCTAGGCCATACAACTGAAACAAAAAGCCCAACTTAACCCATTTACCTCCTAGACCTTCATATCGTCCGTAATTTATGTTCAAAAGCTTTAGAGACCTACCCTCATTCATATTTTTTGGTACTATGGGCCTTTGGCGGCGAAGATTGCGGCCCCACCCCTGGAAATGGGTGATTTCCTCCAAGGTCGGAGTCATTTCATAGTCGGTAAAACGGAACACATTGTTTTCAGGATCCCAGTGCGTAATCAAAGCTTCAATCACATCCCTCCTGGGCTTTATCGTAATTATGTGAACCAAATGTCCCAAGTATTTCTTTATCTGGTTTCGCTCATATTCCTTAAAGTATCTCCACCAATCCCACAACAACTGTGGTATCTGATCGACAATCAGAAAATCTGGTATCCCTTCTGATCTGGGCCTCTTTTCAGACTTACCTCTTTCCCCACTCATGGTATACCTGTCTACCCAGACACGGGGTTAGNGTAAGAAGTAGTTCTTTCCAGGCGCCAATCCCCTCTGGTAAGTTACATTCGTCAATTTGTTTCTGGTGATCAATAGTATGATTGGGCCATAGCTCACTAAAATTAGTGATCGTAGGATAACGATAGAAATGCTCCAAAAATCATATCTGTAACAAAATGTTGCAACTATCAAAGTTTCGCGCGCCCATTTTACATCTAGTTAAAGCACGAAGAATGCAAGAAAGAATCATAGGGACCAAAGTATAATCACCCCCTTCTGAGGTCAGAGCCTCAACTACACCTGTCAAGCGGATGTCAATGCGTCCCTCTCTTTCCGGAAAAACTACACGCCCCAAAAAGGTGACCATAAATGCAAACCTTCTATGTACCTTTCATGTTTCCTTATCTTCCTTTGATTTCAATTTTCCCACATTCCTTTCGAAATTGCATTCTAGGCCATACAACTGAAACAAAAAGCCCAACTTAACCCATTTACCTCCTAGACCTTCATATCGTCCGTAATTTATGTTCAAAAGCTTTAGAGACCTACCCTCATTCATATTTTTTGGTACTATGGGCCTTTGGCGGCGAAGATTGCGGCCCCACCCCTGGAAATGGGTGATTTCCTCCAAGGTCGGAGTCATTTCATAGTCGGTAAAACGGAACACATTGTTTTCAGGATCCCAGTGCGTAATCAAAGCTTCAATCACATCCCTCCTGGGCTTTATCGTAATTATGTGAACCAAATGTCCCAAGTATTTCTTTATCTGGTTTCGCTCATATTCCTTAAAGTATCTCCACCAATCCCACAACAACTGTGGTATCTGATCGACAATCAGAAAATCTGGTATCCCTTCTGATCTGGGCCTCTTTTCAGACTTACCTCTTTCTCCACTCATGGTATACCTGTCTACCCACACACGGGTTAGGCTTTGATCAAACATATTATTGATACAATAAAATTGTGATTTCTCGGGTTTTGACTCTATAAAAGAATAAAATTAAATAAATAAATAAAAGCTAAACTGTGGGACTAAAAAAAATATTTTTGGATTTAGTATTTTTTTTTTTGGATTTTCTAAGGAAACAATTGTAAATAGGGAATTAAGGAAAAGGAAAATATTTTTGAATTTGTTTTTTTGAAAATTGGAGCCAGAACCGATGAGGTTTGCCTACGTATCTCACATCCGGTGAGAATCAGACCCGCGTAGTTCGGTTAAAATCGACTATGTTGTTTTTTTTTAAAAAAAAAAAATCTTTAAAAACCAAATGCACTAGACCACATCATTTGTTTTTCTCTGTTCGTTCAACTGATTTATGCTAAAGCCGGTCGACATGAAAGCCTCCCAAATAATGCAACAAGTAGCACATAACATGACATAATGGTCTCAACAAAGCCTGTCCTAAAATAGAACTCGGCCCCTGTGTCGAATGCTGCTAAGTCAAATGCACATGATGCAAATAAAGCGTAGACTACTAGGGATATTCATTGCTTGTGTCTTGTTCTTCTAAGTTTGTAAATCATAAAGAAGATGGTATCTAGACCTGGCTTACCCGGGCGGATAACCCGAGTCGAGGAGCATCAAGCGTCACCAGTAGTAGAACAACACTAGCTTGCTAACGACTCTCCCGCCTAAACACGTGTGACTAAATCCTTCACCAGAAGGAGGTAGGCTAACTGGCTTTATCGCAAGACAAAAATTTTGTGATACTGGTAGGTAAATGCAACATAACTAATTATCAGAAGACTCAGAGGGATGCGAGAGAAGATACAATTTATATGTACATTTCAACAATATCAAAACGGTAAAAACTCGACAAGTAACATATTAGGCTCAAATAAGTCACAATATATACAAAAATTAATAAAGCCAAATAAATTCAATATACAAGCTCAAATTCTTGAAGTTCCCCAGTAAAGTCGTCAGAGCTGTCACACCCTTTTGTTTTACCCGCAAAATAATATTATGTGGATTAAAGGGTTTTTTCCCATTAAAGTGACAAAATTGAGTAGGGATTATTTTATTTACAGAGTCGCCACTTGGAATTGATTTTTCGGTGTTTCAAGTCACTTTTTATTTGAATCCCTAATCAAAGGAAGGTTTGACTCTATAATTAATTGGTCTGCAAAAACAAAGTCCGAGTAAGAAATTCTGTTGACCGGGGAGAAGGTGTAACGCATTCCCCGAGTCCCGTGGTCCTAGCACAGTCAAATTATTGACTTAAACTTGGCTTGAATTTATTTTGGATAAACTGTGTTTTATTTGGATTTTTACGTTTTACCTATCCGCTCTTAATTATTAAAATTATTAAAGAAAAGATTTGAATAAAATTATCCTAACCGCACCACGCAAACGAATGTGTGACCGAGATAAATTTTATTAATTTTGTCATAACCGCATTATGCAAGCGAATCTGCAGTCATGACGAGGATTATTAGTACGTTGTTACTTTTGGAGAAAATTACTACATTCGAAGAAAAATTATTTTGAAATTTATTAAAAGTTAACTATCGCGCTACGCAAACGAATCCGCGATTTTAGCAATGGATTTATTAAATTAAAAATTAACTAAAACTAACGAGTACGGTATGACATTATTGATTTAAATTATTGAATATTAAACATCACGTTACGCAAACGATTCCATGAAGTTAAAGCACGCCTACTAATTGCCTAGCGTCTAAATTAATTAAAAAGCGCGTCTTTTTTATTTATTACTTGTTCAACTGGAAAAAAAATATTATTATTAAAAATAATTTCTCACTAATGCAAGAAATTAAACCCGGGTAAGCTTATGTTAAACTTTCATGGTATTGGGCCACTTATTTTATTTAACAAAAGACAATTTATTAGTTTTAAAGAAAATTGTCTTTTTCTTATGATTGTTGTGGCGGTACTAATATTGTCTCCCTTCCCTTTATCTCCCCCCTCCCTTTGCTTTGCATCTTTCTTCTGAATTTCATGATATTGCTATTTATCTTATGAGTGTTGTTGTGATACTAATATTATCTCTCGCTTTTTT